>JAOXNR010023013.1:0-59735 GCA_028571225.1 Parsonsia alboflavescens | reverse complement strand
TAAGAAGATCTTACCGTGAAGTATATTTGTACCCCACTACACAATTAAGATTGATAATGAGGGAGTGAACCAAATTAAGAAATAGAGGACAAAAGAGAATAAATCCCAACTGCTGCCACCGAAGAGGAATAATTTGTTGGGGTCGTCGCGGGGAATTTCTGATTGTGACCAAAGCTTAGTATGTATGTAAATTTTTATTTTTATTTTTTTTAGACAGACCTCCACCTATTTATTAAATTAAAATTGAGAAGGTCAAAAGTGCCTTACAATGATTGTTGTAAATAAATCTAAAGTAGAAGCTCATGAAATAGACTATCTAAGATGGGCAAAGAGCATGGCTTCTTAAAATGATATAGCTGCCAATTGATCTTGTAGATTATCTTCCGGCTACTATTGGTTTCTTCAGAATATAAAGCCGCACAACGTACCACCCAAACTTCATGGCAAATGAAGATCGGGAGAAGTGTCGCCAGTAACCCCAACCTTTGTTTTTACTATCACCAATTGTGCATGTGTCCCACCAGTTCTAGAGATCTTTTGTCGATTCCGAATACTTGATTGAAGTGTGTCCATACCTGTGCTGTTAATGGATAGCAACCGAAAAGATGTGGTATAGTTTCTCCTAACCTTTCACAATGACATCTCGATGCAAGTTGAAAACCAAGCCGACTTCGCATATCATTAGTTGCTATGAAGTTGTTGCTCAGTTACCACATGAAAATAGACCATGAAAGTGGAATCTTGGAGTGGAAAAAGTGTTGTGCTATGGCGTCTCCCAGCCTCCTCTTCCAATGCCGTAACGTATTTGGAAGTGTTGAAAAGGCCATTCAAAGCTAGGCACCATGTGTATATTTCAGCCCCTTGTATGTTGTCGAGAATGATGAATTGCTCTACCCAACTAGATACCTGCAGCATTCGTCTTAGATATTGAGTAGTACGTAACGTACCTACCCTTAAATTCGTAAAGGATTTTGGGGGATTCTATTCTTGTTGATTATTTGACCATACATACCATAAGCTTTGAGTAGATATGAAGAGGAGCATAAACTTTTCCACAGAAAGTGTAGGCAGCCATATATCATATATGGATATGGATATTTTTTGTGTCTTATTCCAAGACCTGTTCAACTCGCACATTTTCAAGAACGGAGTAATTCTCTTTTCTCAGTAATATATTGATGCCGGGGCACTGTTCACGGGACATTCTTCATCGTGGTCACTGTTCATGAGGCACTATTCATCATGGTCACTATTCATGGGACATTGTTCATCGCTGGTCACTGTTTATTTAGAGGTATTTTCGTAATTTTGTTGTTTGTTATTTCCGAATCGGATTAGGATTCTTTTTATTAATTTCGATTATGATTCTTTTTATTAATTTCGAGTAGGATTATTTTAATTAATTCCGATTAGGATTACGGTAGATTTTAGGTTATAAATATCTCGTTTTATCTTAATTACAAATAGCTTTGATTATTTGATAATTTTTGACTTTGGTCATTTTTCCGAAAATTAGAAGGTTTTCGTTGTTTTCCAGCTTTTCTTCGGTTTAGTCATTCTTTTTGATATTGTTCTTGCATCAGTTGGTATCAGAGCCTCAGGTTGCTGAAATCAATGGCTGACCAGATTCGTCGAGGTCATGGACGGCGTCGTGTTGGAAGGGGACAAGGAGTCGTTCCTGAGGAAGACGAATCGCCTCATCAACGAGACCTACAGGAAGTCGAAAACAAAAGAGTGGAACAGAGAAGGCGAATCTAGGAATTGGAGCAGCAACTGGCAGAGGTCCGATTGGATGTTCAGTCCGAGGAGGGTGTGGAATCAGAGATTGAATTCGACGATGAGGAGGAAGATGACAATCCATTTGCGGCGTTGAACCGAGGGCGACAAAACTGACCGGAACGACGTGGCCGACAACCATCTTCTTTCCAGAATTTCGGAATGAAAATCGAGATTCCCGATTTTGAAGGTAGGGATCACCCTGATGAATTTTTAGATTGGTTACATACGGTGGAGCGGATTTTCGATCTTTGAGATTTGACAGAAGAACAGAAGGTTAAGATCACGGCGATTAAATTGCAGAAACATGCTTTGATTTGGTGGGAGCACATTAAGAAGCAACGCGCCAGAGAGGGAAAGTCGAAAATTTCGACTTAGGACAAGATGAAGAAACTACTGCGGAAGAAGTTGCTGCCGGTACACTATTGGCAAGAGGTGTTCATTAATTATCATCCCATTAAGCAGCGGGATCTTTTAGTGGAGCAGTACATTATGTAATTTGGTCGGTTGCACATGAAGTGCGATATCGCAGAGGAAGACGAGCAGACGGTGGGGCGATTTTTGGCAGGTTTGAAGTTCGAGATTGGTGATGTAGTTCAACTGCAGCAATATTGGACGTATGAACATGTTTGTAGATTGGCCCTGAAGGTCGACAGACAGCTTAGACGGAAGAGCAGCGGCGGTTCGAGATCTAGGGTTCTGAATAGATTTCAAGACAACCCTAGTGGGCAATCCTTTTCAGCGGCGGCGGCAGCTGTGAGTAGGAGACAAGGGTAAGTTGGTAGTCAAGGACGGACAGCATAGCGGAACTGGCAAAGAGGCGGCGGCGGTAGCGGTGGCAACAACCAAGCGTTGTTTTAAATGTCAGGGCATTGGGCACTTCGTCAAAGACTGTCCAAATAGGCAGTTCGTGACACTCAGCGAGGAGGTGCTTGAGCCAGGTTTTGACAACAATGAAGAGGAGCCTGATGACACACAAAAGGAGGAGGACATTGTATATGCTGATAAGGGAGAGTCCCTTGTGATTCGGCGAGTGCTAAGTGCAGCGGCAGTAGAAGATGAGTCTTGGTTGCGACATAATATCTTCCATACTCGATGTACTACCGGAGGGAAGGTTTGCAACATAATCATTGATGGCGATAGTTGCGAGAATGTGGTTTCCACGACAATAGTAGAAAATTTGGGTTTGGAAACAATTGAGCACCCACAGTCCTACAAATTGTCATGGTTGAAGAAGGGCAATGAGGTAAAAGTCAGCAAACGGTACCCTGTTCGATTTTCCATTGGAAAAAAATTTACGGACGAGGTCTGATGTGATGTTGTTCCTATGGATGCTTATCACATTCTATTAGGGAGGATGTGGCAATATGATAGGAAGGCGACACATGACGGATTTCGAAACACATATTCCTTTAGCAAGGATGGCGAGAATATCACACTGGGACCTACAGATTTGAGGAAGGAGACACCAAGGAATTTGCTGTCCGGAATACAATTTCATGGGAAGATGAGGAGGGCAATTGAAAATTTTGCATTGGTTGTTCTAGAAAAAATGCAGATCAATCCGAGCTTCCTGAGTGGGTTGCTCCGTTACCGGATCACAGTCAGTTCAGACGTGCTAGACAGTTCAAGGAACTGCATTCTCAGGATCGTTCGAGGATTAAACGAAAGAACTTGCAGCCTAAATGGCGGATCGGTAAACGTCGGAGGAAGATGATGAAGCGGGCGAGGTTGAGTCAGATTCAAGGGCGAATCTTTTCCCAGCCGGGGAGAATGCCTGGGGCACTATTCATCTCGGTCACTGTTCATTTAGGGGTTTTTTCGCAATTTTGTTGTTTGTTATTTCCGAATCGAATTAGGGTTCTTTTATATTTTTCGATTAGGATTCTTTTTATTGATTTCGAGTAGGATTCTTTTAATTAATTCCAATTAGGTTTAGGGTAGATTTTAGATTATAAATATCTCGTTTTGTCTTAGTTAGAAACAGCTTTGATTAATTGATAATTTTGACTTTGGTCGTTTTTCTGAAAACCAGAGAGTTTTCGCAGTTTTTCAACTTTTCTTCTATTTAGTCATTCTTTTCGATATTGTTCTTGCATCATATATAGTCTTTCCGTAACTCGTTTATAAGTTACTAATCGTCATTTTATCGAAATTAAAGGTTTTTTGTTTTTTTTTTCTAGGAATATTCTTTTTTATGATTCAAATCAAACTAATAGCAATGACAAGTGAAGAGAGAGAAATAGATAAATATTGTAAAAAACTACTAAAATATCTATTAAATTAACAACAATAACTTATATTTAATGACAAGGAAAAATTAATTCAAATGACTTATAAATAGTGACGAAGGGAGTATTCTACACCGATCGTCCTTTTTCATTTATCATTTATACTATTTTTAGGGTGAATATATTTTGGAAAGACTTGTCCCAATCTTTCAATTCTGGTAGTAAGTAGCTAACCTGTAGGTTTGGTTTCGAATTCGAAATATAACGAAGATAAGTAAAGAACTGCTATTAATCTTTGAGAATGGAAATATAGAGAGGGTAAAGTGTAAGAGAAAAAAAAAACTTTGGAAAGGCTAAAAATATTATAGGTCAAAAAAAGTATTACAATTTATAGATATACAAGAAGTTGATCAGTGCAAAATTTACAAAATTGGTAACTCACCATACATGTAATAAGGTACCCAATCGATAAAGCTCGAGCAAGGGACCTCAAGATCCTAGTTAAAGGAGCAAATGTGAAATTTGAGATAAGTACATAAATTTAATTTTTTTAACTGAGTCTTTCAATAACGTAAAAATTTAACGTAATATTAAAGTAAGAGATCCTATTTTTACAGGAGGTTAAAATTTATTTATTTTAATATATTGCGACCAAGTATTAAATAGTTCAAGTGTGAAATAGAAATACCAATCCTATTCAGAATGAAGTCGCCAATAACTCCATCTTATAATAATTTATTCAAACCTCAGGAAAGAACTTCCGCAGCTAAGACAAATAGCATTGAAGAGAGTGGATCCCCTTGTCGTACTCCCCTACTTGAAGAGAAATAACCACATAGCTTCCCATTAATTGTAACTGAAAACTTGTTAAAAGTCAAACAATTATGAATTAAGTTTATGAAATGAACACCGAAGCCAAATTTCTTCAAAACCTCCAACAAATAAGACTAGCCCACTCTTCCAAACTCTTTCAGCACATCTAACTTCATAATCATATTTCCCACCAAACATTCTTATTTAGGGAATGAACCAAATCAAAAGCGAGAAAATATTATCACCTATATTTCTCTCCTAAATAAAACCCCCTTGATTTGAGCCAACCAAATTAGGAAGTAGCGTGGCCAATCTGGAAGATATTACCTTCCCATTTACCTTTGAAGTGAAATTGCAAAGGCTGATGGGTCTGAAGTCTGCAAACGTCTCCGGATTATCCATCCTTGGTATTAAGATGATTTGGGTGGAAATGAACTGCTATGGCATCCGCACTCCAGCCCAAAAGTCTTTCACCGCTTGCAATTTATCATTTTGAACTAAGTCCTAAAATAAGGTAAAAAAGATGCCTGAGAAAGACACACTTGAGCTTTGCTGATGATATAATAATTTTTACTCGGGGTTTAGAGAAGGGTTTGGTTAGCTTAATGGATTTTCTTGGCTTTTATCAAGATTGTTCAGGGCAACGTACCAATTTTCATAAAAGTTCTATGTATTTGTCCTCATCCACTTCTTTGCATAGACAGGGAATGCTTAAAGGGATCACTGGTTGTGTTATTAGGAAGCCTCCGATTGTTTATTTGGGCTGTCCAATCTTTCCAGGAAGAATGAAGATTGACTACTTTGAACCTCTGGTTAACAAAGTTAAAGCTAGAATTAATGGGTGGCAACAGAAATATCTGTCCCCGAGGGGTAGACTTATGCTAATTAAGCATCTTTTATCAGCTATGTCCACTTACTGTCTTGCTGTTTTGAACCCTCCACAGCAGGTCATTGCAGATTTGGAATGACTTTTTGCTCATTTCCTCTGGGGCAATTCGGACTATGGTCATAATAGGCATTGGTGTTCTTGGAAGCAAATTTGTATGCCTTATGGCAGGGGAGGTCTGAATGTAACTTCACTATCTCATTTTGTTAGAGCCTATAGCATGAAGTTGTGGTGGAGCTTCCGTACTGTAGAATCATTTTTGTCTGCTCATCTTAAACTGACATATGGCTTTCGGCTGGGATAGCCATTATTCACTGGAGGTTCAAGGGTATGGAAACGACTGCTATTAGTTGCAGACGAGGCAGAACCCTTCATTGCTTTAAAATTAATACATTGGAACTTCTCTTTTTGGCACGAGAACTGGCTGGCTGATGGGAAGATTGCAGATAAGCTTCAGTTTGATATCCTAGCTGATATCGCAGTTAAAGGGCATATTTTTCAAGGATAGTGGCAAACAAAAGAGGTGCGGAAGTTGTTGCCACAAGATCCGTGCAATTCAGTTCTCTCTTTCCCTTTGGAAGGAAGGGATTTGATGGATATGTACTTGTGGAAGCAATTGTCTAATGGGAAGTTTCAACTCTCTACTTGTCTTGCAGCTTTGACAAGGAGAGTTCGACTATGGCATTGATTCATGATCACTATTTTCACACGAAAATTCTCCTTTCTTGATCAATTTTTATGTGGCGTCTAGCTTTGAAATTTTTGGAAACTGATGACATTCGAACATATATGGGCTTCAATCTAGCATCCAGATGTCACTATAAGTGCGCTTCTGAAACATTGAATCACTTGTTTGGCTCTTGCAAGATAACAATGGAAATTTGGTCTCACTTTTTTCGTATGTTTGACATCACTGGTGGTATGCATATCTCTCAACACTCTTTGAATGAAAGTCTTAAAAGCTTTAGTTCCCAAGTGAAGAGATTGGGTATTATTTCTAAAACTATCCCTCTGTTGATATGCCATGAGATTTGGTCTGCACGATGTGGTTTTGTCTATGCCGAGGAGTCAAGTACCAATGGATGCATCATACATAAGATTAATTGGCATCTATTTCATATTCAGAAAGCTTATAATTTTCCCATTTTAAGTAGCTATCATATATAGTTTATGCTCTGTAGTGGATTGATTTCCACCCGCTAAGGAGTAAGGTTCATTATGTCTCATCTTTTTAATTCCTTTTTAATAAATAGGTAAGGGTCTGCCAAACCTCCCGTCATGGATGGTTTTACATATGAATTGGGATTTTATAATTACATCAGCCTGTCCCCCTCACTTTTTTTTTTTTTTTGTGTGTGTGAGATTTTGTGAGAGGGGCGGTTAGACTTTAACTCGGATATTATTACCTTTACGGAACAACAACTAGAGAGCATTAGTATAAGATGAAAGTAAGAAGCTAAAAAAAAGAATACCAGATTTTTGAATATTTGTTGTCCTCTTCATCTTTTTCTGAATTTGAAATCCGACCATATCATTCTTATAATGGAAGATTGGTATTTTTCATTCATCACATTTATTTATTTATTTTGTCCTTAAATAATTTTTTTGTGCAATCAGTCATTATGATCGGAAATTGAATTTTATGACCTTTTTCCAATCATCGAAGGGGATATTTTTGTCAAAACACATCCACCCACAACCCACTTATAATGTGTATAGTGAAATATAACATGTTCTCACAAAAATTTCCCTCTCCGATGATTGGAAAAAGGTCATGAAATTCAATTTCTAGTTATAATGACTGATTGCACAAAAAAAAAATTGTTGAAGGACAAAAATAAATAAAGAAATAAAGTTCACGGATGAAAGTTACAATCCATAAAAAGTTCATGAATGAAAATGTCAATCCTCCTTCTCCTAATTGAGAAATGATTTTTTTAAAAACATAAGTTTTAACTAAAGACTAGATCACATCTTTACTGATGAAAAAGATAGCCAATACTTTTCAAAACACACTAGAAAATTTAGAGCAATAATAGCAGTAAGATTGAACTCATATAATTTTTTAAAATCCAATCCACAATAAATAAAAATATAAATATATTGTGGGTGCCATACAAGCCTAGAAAAAAAGCTAGTTTTAGATGATCCCTATATAGCCTTTTAGGTTAGGTTCCCACTGGGACATGAAGACAGAGACTTAAATTTTTGTTTAAATGATTCAATAAGCCAAAGGGATATCAAAAGAAACATGTATATAAAGGAGCCCATGCAAACATAATTTCTCAAGTCTCCAAGAGTTTCCTTTCAAGAACCTGTAAGTCATTTTTCCCAATCTCTGTAGCTAAAATGTTTCTTGGTATCTGGAATCAATTTTTCTCTTTAGAGCATATTCTCCATCTTCTCTCTAAAAACCCTAGCTTGTCACCCAAGGCATATGGCGGCTACAGCGCCACCAACTCCCTCTCCATCTGGAAGAGGCTCCTTCTCCTCCCTCTTCAAAACCCATCTAGCCGGAACTGCTGCCCCTGCCATTCCAATGAAACCTCCTCAAACATTCAAGGGGGAACTAGCGTTTTTCTTCACCAAAGCAGAGATCGACAAACTGTCCAAACCCTTCAAATTAGCTTTGAATGGAAAATTCTCATATGGGAAACCATCCCTCAACACAGTAAGGAAATCAACCCAAAGAATCGACCTTAAAGGAGACTACTCAATTGGGTTGATTGATGCACGTCATATTCTAATTCGAGTAACGCACAAGGAAGTTTATTGCCGATTGTGGCAAAAGGGCGTCTGGATGCTTAACGGAGTTCTGATGAGAATACTCAAATGGACACCGCAATTGCATGTAAAGGAAGAACCGTCAACGATCTTGGCATGGATTTCCTTCCTCGATCTCCCCATCCATTTTTTCAAGAAGGAAATCATACATCCCTACTGTCAACTTATAGAGGCCCAGCACAGCTCGAGTGTGCAATGAATTAGATCTGCTTCAACGCCGCCGAACAGAATTTGGATTGATCAGGAAGACTTGGGTTTCTGGCAGCGATCAAGTATGAGCATACACTGAAATATTGTGCCTACTGTAAGAAGATCGAGCATTTTGAGGATCGCTGTTACACAAAAAATCAGGAACTAAAGCAATCAAAGCCGTAGGATCAGCCCACCAAAGTAAAAATAGCCACACAAAAGCAAAAGGACAAAAATATGCAAATCTAGAAACTTAAAGCAGCAAATACGATGGACCCGATCCTTCAGAAATCAATGGGGAAACAGCCAATGCCACAAGAGACTGATTGAATAGAGGAAATCCCAATCCAAGCGCCCATCGCACAACCAGATTGCCAGCCAAACACTCAGCTGCCAGAATAAACAACAGATGGGAACCCTAACTCGAGCAAGGAAACTCCACAAAGAGAAAACAATAGTGGAATTATTACACCTGCAAAGCATGTTTCTGCCTTTCAACCAGCCTCAGAAGAGCAATTTGGGGCAATAAACCCTCTACATTCACAGAATGACGTATCGGGCTCGTTGAGTGAATCTGTCACAGGCCAAGATTCAGTCAATCCAACTCGGAAGGACAGAAATATGGAGTTCGCTGTAGATATTGAGGGCATTAATGTGATCGTGGAGCTGCCGGAGACAGGTGATGTTTAGTCCGACCCCCCAAGTGCCGTTAAAAGGAAGAAAGACATCCCTCACTCAAATGTGGTTACAAGGCAACAATCCCGATGTAGCTCTTCCTCCGATCAATCGATATGAAGAAACTTCTCATACGGAACATTAGAGGTATTGGAAACTCTACCTCTTCAGAAAAGCTGAAACATCATATCCTCATGCATAAACTTCAGATAGTAGCTATTTTACAGCCAATGATTAACTGTTCAAGGGTTGCTTCTTATGCTTTTAAACTTAATATGCCCTATTTCCACTCTAACTCAAATGGGAAAATTTGGCTATTTTGGAGCTCAGATTTGCTGTTAAATATTACACGAGACTCAAATCAAATACTATCTTGTTCGGTGGAAATTTGTACCCGTTTAGATGGAATATGCAAAATATCCGTTGTTTATGCCGCCTATGATTACATAACTCGGAGATTATTGTGGATGGCAACCCTCTAGAAAATTAATGAGCCATGGTTGAAAGGGGGAGACTTTATTGTGGTTAGCTCATTGGAGGAAAGTTTTGGATCTCCGCCAATAATACGTCCAGTTTGGGAGTTTAATGATTTCGTGGATCACTGTGGACTTTTAGAGTTACCTTTTGTTGGCCATAATTACACCTGGTACAGATCAACCTTTCCCCCTTTTTGGAGACAATTCGACAGAGTCTTGGTAAATGAAGTTTGGCAGAATACGTACCACAGTACCTCACTAGAACATCTGCCACGAATTCCATTGGATCACAGTCCTTTACTTGTCTCAATTGTTGCGGCTGGCAGCCAAGGTCCAAGGTCCTTTCGCTTCCAAAATATGTGGGTAAGACATAGGGATTTTCGAGGGATAATTGAGTCTTTTTGGCGGCAACTTGTTGAAGGAGATGGAATGTGTAGATTGGTTGGAAAATTGTGCAGATTAAAAAGAGTCCTCATAGCTTGGAACAACGACACCTTCGAGCATATGGAATCCAATGTGACACAGGCTGAGAACTTGGTCACTTCTCTGGAAGAAGTCTACATGGCTGACAATACGGAAGAGAACCAAGAGAAACTACATCGAGCACGGGTTGAGCTGATTTTCCATCTAAAGAACCAAGAGATTTTTTGGAGACAGAAGTCCAGAATAAAATGGTTGAAGGATGGAGAAGGAAACACATCATACTTTTCGAAATTTTGGCATACGAGAAAAGCTGTTCTGCAAATTCACAAAATCCAAGCTTCGGATGGTGGTTAGCTTACAGAACCTCACGATATTGAAGGGGAAGCAGTGTCATTTTTCTCGAGGCTATCAACAGATGATCCGAGCTATCTGCGCAAAACAGACAGCTTCACTGCTAACATTCCTCAAGCCATCATTCCATCTCAGAACAGAAAGCTATCGACGCTTCCAAATCTGGATGAAGTAAGGGCAGCGGTGTTCGGACTAGATGGACAGAGTGCCCCGGGGGTAGATGGCTTCCCAGGTAGTTTCTTTACAACATTTTGGAGCTTGATGCAGCTAGACATGTTGCAAGCAGTGAGAGACTTTTGGTCAGGGGTGCGGATGCCTCAGCAATTCATCTCAACTCAAATCATTCTAATTCCAAAGATCGACAACCCAGCAACATTTGCAAACTTCCGTCCGATCACCTCTGCAACTTTACCTCCAAGGTAATTGGGAAAGTTATCTCTTTACGTCTTGCAAACTTACTTCCAGATTTGATATGTCCAAACCAAGAAGGCTTTGTGAAAGGTCGAAATATCTCTGAAAATATTCTTCTAGCTTCTGAATTGATGCACTCTTTGAATAAGAAATGCATTAGGGGAAATGTGATCTTAAAATTGGACATGTTAAAGGCTTTCGATAGATTTTAGTTTTGAGGAAAGAAAGATTTCAATTTTCAAGGATTCTAGAAGCCTTGTGTGTGAGGTTAGCTTAACGTGCGACATGTGACACGTCGGGTCAAGTTCCGCTGTGAATGCAGCCCAAAGTGCACGTGTCTCTAACTCGTCACGTGTGGCTTCATAGGAAGCTAGTCTATTTTTAAAAAAGATTTTTTTTTTTATCTACAGGCTCCTTTTTTTTTATCCGTTCAAATATATTTACCTTCCTTTTTCCCACCCTTCTTCATTTTAATTTTTAACCCACTTCAAAAAATAAGTTATTTTAAAATTTAATCAATATTTTAATATGTTTTTTACATATGAATATAAGTATTTTTACAAAATTGTGGTTTTTGTTTTTGGTATTGCTACTGATATATTTTTTTTTTAAGGAATACATATTAAAAAGAGAAATATATTGGAACATCAAAGACTTAATAACCTTTTTTTTGTTCATTATAATTTAAAGTTGAAAAATAACTAAATATTTATTTTCTTTTGTCATTGATTATTCTTTTAATTCTTTATTCCTTATAACTCATGTCTTATAATATTTTATTTGATAATAGGTTTTTGGTTAAGGAGAAAATATTTGATACAATTAATTATGAAAGTATAGATTTCACTAATTATTGGATTCTTGAGGATGTGGAGGATGAACAATCAACCAATATTGAAGAAATTGAGAAAATGACATATTAAGAGCTTGAGGAGCCAAGGTTACAAAGGAAACGTTATCGTGAAGGCAACTAACTTCATTTCTTTGCAAAAATGTTAATTAAAATAATATACAAATCTTTTTTACTCTAGTTTAAACTTTAAACTATTATATGTCTTTTTTATTTGTAGATGAACAAGATGATGATTGTTTTGAGGTGGAAGATATTGGATATGAAATTGATCTTTCAAGCATAGATCAATTAGCACATGAGCCACTAATGTTTGATGTTGAAGTTGGAATTGAAAATTCTAACAATCCAAAATTGGATAATGATAGAAGTTGGCTTAGAGACATTTGAAATTTGTAACTTTTTTAAGTTGTAAGAATTTATAATGACTTTATCTTGTAATTGTTAATATGATGATATTGGTAATGATCTTTGTTAATGCTTTGTCATTCGTGATGATGTTGAATTAAAATTTATCATTTTGAATTATGTAATAACATATGGATTTGTGTATGTTTTTGACATTTATGATGTTTGGAATTTTGTTTCAGCTTGCAAGTTGCAAGTTCTAAGATTTTCTATATTTAGGCTTCTTGATTTCAATGAAAGCTGAGATCATGACAGGTTTATTTTTAAAAATACTGTATATTTATAGGTTTATAGGGTTTTATGGTTAATTATAAACTAATCCTAAATCATTTTATGTTCTTTTTATTTATTTTAAGCATATATATTATTAATTTGAGAATAGATTATATTATTTTGATATATTTTAATCTATAAAATAAATATTTTTTAATTATTAAATTAATCGGTTCAATTATAGGTTCGATTACGGTTGAATCATTAAACGTTGAACCATTAACTTTTCCTGTGATCGGTTCTGAAAACATTGATAAATACCATAATTAACCAGTTCGAACTCAAAAATTTACAAGAAAGAAAATATTATTAATGAAATACAAAAAATATATATTTTTATAAAAAACTAAAATCATAATAAATGATGGAGATCAACACCATCGATGCCTTTCAAACCAAAAATGAGGATGAGGGCATCAAGAATGAAGTAGGCATTGATGATATTCATTCAAGAAAAGAAAGCTCAATTTAACTTTGAAGCTATTTCTTAAGAGATTACATTCGAAGATGAAGATGATGAGCAATCAAAGAGGTGCTACAATGTTTGTGAAGTTCCAGGCTTTGAAGACAATGAAAGGATGATCTCTAATGAAGATTCTGTCATTGGATCTTTGAAAATTATCTTGTAGTAGTCTACAAGGAAAGCACCAAAGAAGAGTAAAGAGTAAAGAAAACAAGAAATTTGGAAAGGAACTTTAAAGAATAGGTCGAGTCACCGGTGCAGTGAGCCAATCAATTTAAGCCAAAGATGACTTTCCGGATAGAATGTACCAGTCCAATCACTGGTCCTGTGACTGGTGCTGGACATGGACAATGCACATGGCATTTTTTAGCTTTTCTTTGACTTTTCTTTGGTATTTAGCTTATGTATTAGGGTTAATAATTTTTATATTTTTATTTTATTCTCTTTTCTAAATAAATAGTTTCCTCATTCAATTTCCTCATATATAAATACATTTTTTATAGAATCTACAGGAGATAACTACTTCCGGGTTTATTGAGTGGGGCTTATCTTAGTGGAAAATTCGCTTGGTATCCATTGCCAGAGGTTTCGAGTTTGAATCCTGCAGTGTTCCCCCCACACCATAAAAAAAAAAATAAAAAAATAAAAAAAAAATAAAAACCCTACTTCTGGGTTTAATATTCCGTCAAGCAAATCTTCTAATTTTTTTTAAAAGTTCAGTCCAGTGTAATTTTTTTTTATTTTAATTTTGAAAAGTGCGATATCCAATTATAGATGGAGAGTGGGGGATGTAAACATGTTAGATATTGAATTTGACAATAGAAAATGCACTTTTTTTCTGACATGTATAACGTCAATCAAATTCTCTAGTCAAATCAATTATGAAAGAAGGATTTTAGTTGTCTCCTACACACATATATAAATATATAAATAATATATATATATATATATATATATATATATATGGAAGTGCTATGGAGTGTCATGAAATCACACCTTATAGAATGCTTCAATTAAATTTTTAATGGTCAATTGTCTTTTATTTTTTAAAAATTAAAATAAAATTTAATCAAGTATTCCTAGGATTTAATTTATAAAAAATATTTGAAAAAATAATTTTTTAAAGAAGAATTTTTGTTTAATAACCGACCGTTAACTTTGACCGTTAGAGACTTAATTGGAGCACTCTATAAAATGTGCTTCGTAGTACTCTATAACATTACCTTATATATATACGTACAACGGCACTTATCTCTGGCGTGTTAGCGCCAATGAGAGACTTGGGAATAAATTAAATTACCCGGGTCCAGTTGCATTCCTTAGTGTAGTCTATTTATCAAAATGGATAAGGAAGAAAAAAAAAAAGAATAATGAAGGTTTCGAATCTTCTTCCACATCTTCTATGCTGTCAATAATAAATAGTCACGGTTGTTTTTGCAGGTATATTTTATTAATAAAAATTTGAAAAGACAATAAATCTAAGCGTTATGTGATATTTATCCAGTAATATATATTATTATATTTTGTGGAGTAGAAAATAGTGTAGACGATATGGTAGAATATCCTAAGCTAATAATAACCTAGCAAAAATCATATATATAACATCTTGTATTCGTAATAGTATCTGATCCATCCTCCCTATGACCATTGTGTCCATTTCTGATCAGGAGCCTCTTCACTTCTCAATTTCGTTAACAAAATTTCTCATCCGAGTAATGGCAAGAAAGACTAAGGGTCCTCAAAGATATCCATGGTTAAGAAGCATAATGTAAGTAACCTCCGACTCACTTTCTCTGAACGAAGTTATGCTATTTTCAAAGCGTACAGTGAACCAGTCGCTACCTGTGGTGCTGAGGATGTTCAGATTGTTTTTTCACTAGGCCAAAAGGCTTTACCTGTGGTACTAGCGGGCAGACTTCTTGTGTTCCGAATGAATTTGTCTTGCAGGTTGTCACTTGTGTTCCGGATGAAGTTGCGGTGAACTTCTTGTTTTCCAGATGCCGGATTTCCTGCACATTAAAGAGTCAGAGTAATGGGGTGTGTCCCAAAACTCCTCCGATGCTTAAGTTAGAAAACTTATTTATTTTTTAGTTTTTAAAAAAACCATTAGGGGATGGGGGGTTAGGCAAACTCCTACCTGTTTATTGAGTTGAAACTAAGAAGGGCAAAAATTGCCTTACAATAAAAGCTATAAATAAATCTAGATTTGGAGTTCACTAAGAAGGGCAAAAATTGCCTTACAATAAAAGCTATAAATAAATCTAGATTTGGAGTTCATGAAGAAGACTATCTAGAATGGGCAAATGGTATGCTTTAATAATGTGATATAGTTGCCAAATGATCTTGCTAATTATCTTCTTGCTACTGCTGGTTTCTTCAGAGTATAAGGATGCCCATCACCCAAACTTCATGACAAATGAGTATCGGAAGAAGTGTCGCCAGCAACCCCAGCCGTCTCGTTTGCTGTCTCCAATTTTGTATATGTTCCACCAGTTCCAATTTTCTTCCGTCAATGCCAAATATTGGATTGAAGTGTGTCCATACTTGTGTAGCTAGATGACAGCTGCCGAAGAGATGGGAAATGGTTTTACTCGATCTTTCACAATGGCATCTTGATGCAAGGTGGAAACCCAGATGAAACCTTATATCATCAGTAGTGAAAAAATTATTACTGAGTTTCCACATGAAGTTAGACCATGAAAAAGGGATCTTAGGATGGAAAAAATGTTCAGTTGTGAAATCTCCCAATTCTTCATCTTCTAGAGTCGAGACACATTCTGAAATATTGAAAGCACCGCTTGGAGATACACACCAAATGTAAACTTCAGCTGCTTGAATGCTGTCAAGAATAATAAATTGCTCTGCCCAACTCGATGCTTGTCATATATGTCTCCAAATTGGTGAGCCTCCTTCGAATAATGTCACTCCGTGCTAATATCCATATTTCATTCTTCAGTAACGAACTCAAAGTGAGTCAATTGTTCTGAATTTCCACCATAGCTTGGAGCTGTACTCTTGGATCGTTTTGTTCAGCTCACTTACCTCATGTCCACCTTTATCATATGGTGGAGTATCCTGATCCCATCTACACCAATGTCTATTGCTTGCATAGATCGAATGACCCAAAAGAATTGAGCAAACTGTCATTCCAGTTCTCTTATAACCTGCTGCGGTGGGTTTGTGACTGCCAACAAGTAAATTGCCATGGCTGAGAGCACATGTTTGATAAGAATTAATCTGCCCCCTGGCGATAGATATTTCTTCTGCCATCCGTTGATGCATGCCTTGATTTTGTCCATAATAGGAGAATAATATGAGGTCCTAGCTCTTCCAAGAAAAACTTGGAGGTAAAATCACGTACCTTTGGTAGTTGGCTATTACCTTCTTATATAAAAGTGTGACCATGCGCAAAGTCTTTGGAGGTTCGATGTGGGATGTGTAATGAACAGTACCAGACTGGTGAATAGTACCAATTTCCCATGTCTAAACGAGCAATGTTTGAGCTTAGATTTCTCTCTTGTTATTAAGCCTCTTAGCTCGTGTAATGTATCAAATTAAAGCTTTCAATAGAGAGATTAAGCTTAGTTCTTGATTTGTCACTAATTACCAAGTTTTCATGGTAGAAAATGTGGTCAAAGTTGTGACCTTGGTGTATTGTATACAACATATGCCCTTTCGAAAAAAGAATGTCATGCTATCTTGTAGATATGGCATAAGCCCCTTCGAAAAAAAGAATGTAAACTCGTTCTAAGTACTTTTGTCATGTATGATTCGGCCATGTGAGTGTGGAAACTCATAATTTGGCCTATGTAATTCTACCATATATGTTTCGGCCATATGTGAGTATAGAAACTCATGATTTGGCCATATATGTTTCGGCCATATATGTTTCAGCCATGTGTGAATATAGAAACTTATGATTCAGCCATGAATGTTTCGGCCATGAGTGAGTGTAGAAAATCATGATTCGACCATGTGTGAGTGTGGAAACTCATGATATGTATTTTGGAATTTTGTGATCCGGCCTTTTGTGAGTGTAGAAACTAGGATTCGATCATGTGTGAGTGCAAAAACTCATGAATCGTCCATGTATGTTTCGGTCATGTGTGAGTAGAATCTCATGATTCAACCATGTATGTTTTGACCATGTGTATTTCAGGAGTGTTTGACTTTCTTTGTGAGATGAAGGTTGAGGGAAAAGTTTATACTTTCGGGATTTTTGTACTTAATCTTTGTGAGATGAATGTCCCGGGCAGAGTTTTTATTTTCGGGATTTTTGTACTTCATCTTCGTGAGATGAAGGTTCTGGGCTTTCAAGATTTTTGTACTTCTATCTTTGTGAGATGAATGTTCAGGTGAAAGTTTTTTACTTTCGGGATTTTTGTACTTCATTTTTGTGTGTGTTTCATGATTCGGATTATGTAATTCGGAAGTGATTTGGCCCAGGTTTCGACCTTGTGTTTCAGCCATGTTTTGGGTCCTTGGAGGACATGGCTGATGTAGTATACCGGTTTTATGCTTGAACCCCATAAGGTGCACAAAACAGAACTCACCGCAGAAGGTGATATAGATAAGTATGTATATAATTTTTCGGCCTTGTGATTCGGGAGTGTGCGAACTAATGATTCGGCCGATGTTTCTGCCGTGTGATTCGGAAGTGTTTTAACTCATGTTTCAAAAATGGGTTTCTGCCATGTGATCCGAGAGTGGTAACTCATGATCCGAAAGTGTATTTCGAAAATGTGATCCGGGAGTTTAACTCATGTTTTGGCTAATTTTTTTGCCTTGTGATTCGGCATGAGATTTGGAAATGAGGTCCGGGAGTGTAACTCATGATTTGGCTTATGTTTCTACCGTGTGATTCGGCCATGAGATTTAGAAATGAGATTTGGGAATGAGATTTGGAAGTGTAACTCATGATTTGGCTTATATTTTTGCCTTGTGATTTGGCCATGAGATTCAGAAATGAGATCCGGGAGTGTAATTCATGATTTGGCTTATGTTTCCGTCTTGTGATTCAGCCATAATGAGATCTGACAGTGTAACTTATGACTAGGTTTATGTTTCTGCCTTGTGATTCGGCCATGAGATTCCGAAATGAGATCCAGGAGTGTAAGTCATGATTTGGCTTATGTTTTTGCCTTGTGATTCGGCCATGACATTAAAAAGTGAGATTCATGAATGTTGTAACTCTATTTGACCATGTGATTTCGGGCCTGTGTGATCTGGCCTTGTGTGTGAGTTTTGGCCTGTGTTGCTGCCTGGTGTGATTTGGCCTGTGTGATCTGGCCTTTTGTTTTGGCCATGTCTGTGATCGGCTCTTGTCCATTTTGTGCAAGGATGTGGTGGCTGATGTTTCGGATCCTTGGAGGACATGGCTGATGTAGTGTACCAGTTTTATGCTTGAGCCCTGGAAGGCTCATAAAATGGAACTCATCACATATGGTGGCTAGTCTGGATTATTATTATTATTTTTTTTTCTGATCAAAATGTAAAAATGTAAATGTGTACCGGATCATGTTTTCTCTTCTATGTGATGTTCTTTAGGAAATATAAAGTGTTCCAATCTTGCCGCAAGCACGTTGTGTGCCATATGATGTAGTGAGCATACTTGTTGTGTTCCGGATGAATTGGTGTTGCGAATTGTCACCTGTGTTTGTTTGCTTGTGTTCCTGCACAGTGAAGTGGTCAGAGTTGTGCGGTGTGTCTCGAAACTCCTCCGGTGCTTCTGTTAGAAAACTTGTTTGAGCAATACAGGTGTAAGAGTTTGTATATTCGGATAGTAAATGTCATATATTTTTGATAGTTGACTATTACCTTCTTATATAGACTTGTGACTATGGATAGTCTTTGAATGTTCGATGTGGGACCCGTAATGAACAATACCGGACTAGTGAACTGTACCACATCCCATGTCTAAACGGGCTATGTTTGAGCTTATATTTTTCTCTCATTATTAAGCCTCTTAGCACATGTAATATATCAAATTAAAGATTTCAGTACATAGATTAAACTTAGTACTTAATTTGTCACTAATTACTAGGTTAGCATGGTAGAATATGTGGTAAAAGTAGACCTTGGTGTATGCTATGCACCAGCCATCCAAGTGGGGAAACAGTCCTTCAAAACATCACCAGCGATGGTTTCCTAAACTATCTCCCTAAAATTATTAGAATTCCAAAAACCTTAATCCATTAACGTTGGATTCTAGATGGTTTAAGTACCAATTTGGCCACTAAACTTGTATTGTTTTTTCAATTTAACTACTGAAATTGAGTCAATTTAACCATTTTACTTTGTGGAAATGATCAATTTAACGATTGAACATTTTTTTGTTACAATAATTTCAGAAATTGCAAAAAAAATAATAAATTATAAACAATGGAATAGAGTTTTTTTTATTATAGATCACTTTATAAAATTTTATGATTATTTTTTTTATATTTATATTTTTGTTCCTTATAAAAATATAATACTGTTATAATGATTTTTATATTAATCTGTTTTTTAATTTATAATGATTTTTTTATCAATTTTTGAAATAATAATAATAATAGTATTATTATTATAAAAAATCCCTTTTCATCATGAGTTGTCTCAAGTACTAGACTTTTCTAAATTTGCCTACTTTCCCTTATCCAAATTTGATTAAAGATTTCATTAATTTTTTTTTTTTTTTCACCTGCCAGGTTCCGGAGTATCCATCCAAATTGTTTATCTTCTGTGAAGTAGCACCGGAAATAGGAGGAGAAACTCCTGCAGTCCTTAGTCATGTTGTATATGAAAGAATGAAAGAGAAGCATCCAGAATTTGTTAAAAATATAATAATAATAGTATTATAAATTATTATTATTATTAAAAAAATTGTCAAAAAAATTCATTATAAATTAAAAAACAGATTAATAAAAAAATCATTATAATAGTATTATATTTTTATAAGGAACAAAAAGATAAATATAAAAAAATACTCATAACATTTTATAAAGTAATCTATAATAAAAAAAAAATTCTATTCCATTGTTTTATAATTTATAATATTTTTTGTAATTTCTGAAATTATTACAACAAAAAAATATTCAATAGTCAAATTGAATATTCTCGTAAAGTAAAATGATTAAATTGACTCAATAGAAGCTTAGTGATTAAATTGATAATTCCCGTAAAATAAAATAATTTAATTAAAAGTTCAATAATTAAATTAAAAAAACAATATACATTTAATGATCAAATTAATAATTAAACCGATTCTTGATCGCTTCGGTTCATTGGTAGGACTGCATGCCTTCATCCATTTGCAGGGCGATAGAGAAGTTATTTGACTTCCGTACTGCTTCTTGAGAATGTTGTGGGCCTTCTCCGGGATTTGATCACTCCGGGTTTTGTTGTCGATGCTTCCAGATGACTTTGGTTTTACTTTTAGTTTTCGTCACTTATGTGTGTTGTGGTAGTGAGTTTTGGGTAATTAAATATTTGCTCGAATCTGTAAAGTGAAATTAGATCACAGCTGAAAATGGACAATTAGATATTTTGATTGGCTCTTGAACACTTGCTGCCGCAAAATAAATTTATGAGGAAATATAAGAGTTTGGACCAGAAATTGTCGACAATCTTTTTGTAGATTCATTAAATACTATGTCTTATAAAGTTACTCATCAAACTAATAATTGGCTTGCAACTTCTAATTAATTGAAGGTCCACACTATAACCCTACATACACTACATTCTTGAATCATTATTGGAATCGTTCATAGATGATCTGCCTAAAAAAATATTCCAAAGTTTTCTAATCCTCCTTTTTATTTGCCTTGGTAATCAACTCTTTGGGGGAAAAAAGTAAGGTTCTTGACCTCCTGCAAACTGAATGTTAAAGAGAGATTCTAAAAATAAATTGGGTTTGCTTATAAAGGATTATTCATGGAAATCTTAGATGAAAAACACGAATTGGGATTTTGAGTCATTGATAAAGAAAGGGCAAAGGGTGTTATTTCTCTTCTTCAGATAAATTTGTAAACCAACGCTATTACTAGTTTACCACTATAGCTTTGGTAGTCAAGACAATAGTAAATGACGAGGAAGCCCGAAGAACACAACATCAATACCGTTAGGTTGAATTAAAGTTGGATTCTCATTGATTGTTAATATTTTTTTAAAAAATGAAATAATTGCCTTCTTTGGTAGTCATGTGCAAGATATGTGCCCTGATCCGTCCTGGGAATATCTGGAGAAGGATTGTTTGGATCATTATGGCCTCCCGTAAATTCATGGGGGATTATGATGGCTAAGAAAATATGTGAAATCATTATATAGTTTGGCCCAAACATGTGGGACCAAATAGGAAAAAAATCCTTTTTAAAAATGACATATTTACCCTCATCAGTTAATCACGTGTTGAGCAAGTGACCTGCTTCGCCGTGGGAATGGTTAGAGAAGGGTTGTTCGGACCATTATGACGGCCAATTTATGAGGGACTGTAATAGTTGGGAAAAAATACATGAGATTATCAGATAATTTGATCCAAACAAATGAGACCAAATAGGCCAAAAGCCCTAACATAAACTTAGAATTAAATGGATAAAACAGAAATAGAGAGGATCATCACAGGAACTAAGTGGTTGTCGAAACACATCAATGCCAAGCCAAATTACCGGGAGATGTTTAAATTAGTTATATAACTTAGGGAAAATCATAGTTGCAAAAATAATCATACCAAATTA
Source organism: Parsonsia alboflavescens (assembly GCA_028571225.1). Classification (NCBI taxonomy): domain Eukaryota; kingdom Viridiplantae; phylum Streptophyta; class Magnoliopsida; order Gentianales; family Apocynaceae; genus Parsonsia; species Parsonsia alboflavescens. The sequence goes on along the minus strand of JAOXNR010023013.1, from coordinate 38,012 downwards.
TGAAGGAAAAGTTTGGTATGGACAGAACAGGGAACTCCATATTGTAAAGTGATGAAGATCATGTAGAAGAAAGTGTTAAAGCAACAACACCAGTAATACTCTACAACTGTGCAATCTTCTTAATCACGAAATATTAGCTAATTACTTGATTTCCTCTCTGTAATTATCAGTTACCATTCATAGAACTCTATAATTGGCTCTTACCATTCATAGAGCATGAGCTATAGAGCATCTTGTACATATATAGGCTGATTGTCTATAATCAAGGTATAGAAGATTTCAACAGAGTTTACTTTTTTCTTCCTTTTAAAGTTCAAACATGGTATCAAAGCTACAAAGCAAAAACGCTCGTTCCAATATACCTCACCCTCTTCCTCCACCTCTGCTGACATTGAACATATTCTTGTTAGTAGCCCTCCTACCCAGACAATGGGTTTCGGTTCTCCTCCCCCAATTGGTGAAAAATTGACAGGGAGCAATTATCCCATTTGGAAAGCCCAGATTTCTCCCTATCTTCAAGTAGCAAATTTGCTTCACATACTCAACTTAACCAAACTAGCACCGCCAAAATTCTTGGCATTGGCGACTAATGAAGAAGTGAATATTATCAATCCAGCATATTCTTCTTGGCTCATTCGTGATTCCATTGCAATAGGATGGATTCTCAACTCCTCCACGTCTCCTATTGTGGCTCAATTAACACAACACAACACTACAACTGCAATTTGGAGATATCTAGCCGAGTCTTATGCAGCTCAATCTCAAGCTCATGCGTCTTCAATTCGTCTCGAATTCCAGTCCATTACCAAGGGGAATCAATAAATCACTGAATACCTACAAGAAGTTACCTCAATTTCAAACTAGCTTTCTGCCATTGGAGAACCCATCTCCTCAAAAGAATACCATACATGTCTGTTTCGGGGATTAGGTGTAGAATTTGCAGCACTTGATACTACCATCTCTATTTTATCTCAAACGGGAGCAATCACTAGGGATGCTTGGCAGGCGCTCATCTTGCAACATGAAGGGAGGTTGGAGTTGAACAATCTCACGACAAGCCAACCACTACCTGTAGCATTTCCGACTCAAACCAGCAAACTTGCAAATCTGGTGTTCAATCAGCAATGGAGTCCATCTTCAACTCCACTACTGCCAACTCCAACACCCACCTATCACTCATTCAGTGGATGAAGTCGAGGATGCCGTAACAATGGTCCATTTTGTCAGATCTGTCGCAAATATGGACATCATGCAAATAATTGTAGAGAGCGATTCAACACCCTATTTGTCACTCCTTCACCATCATAGGTATATCAAGCAGCCATGATTAGACCCATGACACCGTGGTCTATTATGCTCCTCCGGCCAATCCTCCCTCTACAACCTCGCGGTACCCCGACTTCGGTGCTACTCACCCTTTCACAGACAATATTTCTGGTCTCACCAAGGTCATACCACACACTGGCTCTCAACAGTTGACTGTGGGTTATGGTGTCTCTTTTCCCATCACTCAAACAGGTACCTTTGTATCTTCAACTCATCCTTCATTTCGTTTACTTGGAGTTCTTGTTGTTCCTAAAATAAATAAAAAAAAATATTTTCTGTGTCAAAATTCTCTAAAGATAATAACTATGTTTTTATTTTTTATCCTCACTCTTTTTTTTTCTCTATGTCTTTGAACGGGTTAGGCCCTCCTCCCAAGGTCATCTTGAGCATGGTCTTTATCGAGCCTCATCATCAACACACTCACATTTTGGTTTTGTTAGTTCCTTGAATCTGTGGCATCTTCGTCTAGGTCATGTTGCACCAAATAGAATTATTCATCTTCTGAACACGAAATTCAATAAATAAACCTCTCCACTCTGCAAGACGAACCTCATTCTCCTAGTGACTCTAGAGCTAAAACACCATTACAACTTGTTCAATTTGATGTATTTGGCCCTTCCCGATTACTTCGTTATCAGGATATAAATATTATGTTTGTTTTATTGATAATTATTCTTGCTTTACTTGGCTCTATCCTTTCACTACACTTGATCTATTTCTTGGTGTTTTTAAAGCTTTTGACAAATTTGCTAAGACACAACTAAAAAGAAATCTTCAAGCAATCCAATGTGGTGGCCCACCAGAATTTCGCCAATCCTCTGCAATGCAAAATTACATTATAGAATATGGTCTCCACCAACGAGTTTCTTGTCCATATGCCCTTTTCAGAATAGCATAGCTGAGAACAAGCATCGCCATATAGTTGAAACCGATCTTGCTCTCATGACTCAGGCATCGGTTCCATATCACTTCTGGGAGTATGCTTTTGAGATAGTAGTTCACTTGATCAATTGAACACCAACTCCTATTCTAGACAACCTCTCACCCTGGTAGGTCTTATTCAAGACATCTCCAGATATCTCCTTCTTCTGAGTATTTGGTTGTGCAGTCTATCCATATCCCTGGCCTCATGCTTAGCACAAACTTGCTTGTCGATCTCAAGCATTTATTTTCCTATCGTGGCTATTGGTGTTACAACCCTCAAACCGGTCGGATTTATATTGCAGTTGATGCGGTATTTGATGAAGCTACCTTTCCTTTTGGTGCTTCCTCCCCAGCTACACTGCAGTCCCAGGAACCGTCTCCGATGGTCCTTCCATTACCACCTGTTCCTGCACTGCTAGCACCTCTCATTTCGGTTCCATTGGAATCACCAACAGCTGCCACGCCACAACCATGAATACCACTAGATTCTCAGCATATCCCGGCTTCTAACCCTAGAGCTTCTCTTACATCTAACCCCGACGCCTCTCTGTCTCCGCCACTAGAAGCTGCACCCCTAGCTCCAACTCATCCAATGGTTACGAGATTGCGAGATTATACTATTCAGCGTCGCCCTCTCACTACATAGCAGACTTTTGCTCTCACAGCTCCTACTCCCTCCTACACTGAGCCCACATGCTTCACTCAAGCAAAGCAAAGATCCCAACTGGCGATAGGCTATGATAGCAGAATATGAGGCATTGATTAAGAACGGGACTTGGGAACTTGTGCATCCTCCCTCTCATGCTCAGCCCATTGGTTCTCTTACACAAGGGACTCCAACAGCAAGCTGGCATTGACTACTCAAAATCCATCAATCCCGAAGCCAAACCAGTTACCATCCACATAGTCTTGGCTCTTGCTTATTCTCAAAATTAGCCCACTCATCAACTAGATGTTTCTAATGCTTTTCTTCATGGCTACCTATCCGAGGAGGTATACATGACCCAACTTCAGGGGTTTGTCGATCTGCAACACCCATATCATGTGTGTCATCTTTGACGTTCTCTTTATGGTTTGAAGCAAGCTCCCCGTGCCTGGTACCACCGGCTCAGTTCCCACCTTGTTTCACTCAGCTTGAACATTTCCTCTGTAGACTCATCACTATTTATCCTTCACACAGCTCACTTCAGCGGGAATTTGCCATCAAAGACCTGGTCCATTACATTTCTTTCTTGGCATTGAAGTGGAGCATAAAACCGATGGTTTGCACTTATCTCAGTCCAAATTCACATAAGGAATATTGACTCGTACCAAAATGACAGACGCCAAGCTAGCTCTTACTATATGTACAACGGATGAGTCTCTCTCGAAGTATTCGGGTGATCCTCTTCTCTAGCGCAGTACTGTCGAAGCTCTACAGTACCTTACACTCATGCGGCCTGACATTGCCTACTCTGTTAACACTGCATGTCAATTTTTACATTCTCCCACCACCACACATTGGCATGCTGTCAAACACATCATGCACTACCTGGTTGCTACACCTCATCATGGACTGCTCTTTACACGTAGCTCATCTTGGTCAATTCATTCGTTTCTCATGCTGTTTGGGTTGGAGATTGAGATGACAGACTATCTGTCGTTGGCTTTTGCATTTTTCTTGGTGGCAATCTCATTTCTTGGAGCTCTCGCAAGCAACGGATGGTAGCTCGTTCCAACACTGAGGCCAAATACAAAAGTCTTGCAGATACGACAGTAGAATTAACATGGATTGAATACTTAGTCAGGGATCTCCGGGCTCTTCCACCTGCACCTCCAATATTGTGGTGTGACAATTAGTCAGCCATTTATCTCACTGCCAATCTGGTCATCCATTTATCTCACTGCCAATCTGGTCATCCATTCTCGGACTAAGCTTGTTGAGATTGACTTCCACTTCATTAGGAGCGACTTACTCGAGGACAACTGACAATCCACTTCATATCTACCATTGACCAACCGGCAAATATATTCACTAAAGCTCTCACCTATGCTCTATTCAAACTTTTGTGACTCAAGCTAACAGTTAACACCGCCCTATCAGCTTGAAGGGCGGATGTTAAAATAACAACACCAATCATACTTTATAGCTGTGCAATCTTCTCGATCACCAAATATTAGCTAATTACTTGATTTCCTCTGTGTAATTATCTCTTACCATTCATAGATCTCTGTAATTAGCTCTTAGAATTCATAAAGCACCAGCTATAGAGCATCCTATATATATAGGTTGATTATCTACAATCAAGGTATAGAAGAATTCGACAGAGTTTTCTTTCTTCTTCCTTTTAAAATTCAAACAGAAAACTTATCCATTAAAGTTCAGCTGTTGTCAAAGCCATGGCGCAATACTGAGATTCTGCAGAGCTTCGAGAAATTGTGTGTTGCTTCTTCGACTTCCATGAGATCAAACCATCTCCAAGAAGAATGCAAAAACTAGTCACTAATCTCATTGTAATATCACACCTGGCCCAATCTGGATCTATGTAAGTAGTGGGGATGGAGGAGACTTTGCATTGTAATGAAGTCCAGGTGCAGGTGAAGTCTTGATGTAACGAACTAGGTGATGTGTTGGCCTTTAAGTGATTCAAAGCAGGAGAGTCAAGAAATTGACTCAATTAATTTACAGAACATGTAATATCAGGCCTTGTGTTTGTGAGATATATCAGTTTCCTTATGAGTCTTCTGTAAAGTGTAATATCATGGAAGGGCTCAAAATCATTCTTGCTTTGTTTGTTTTTTGGATCCACAGGCACCGTGACTGGTTTGCTATCAGTAAAACCAAACTCCTTTAGCAAATCCGATGCATAATTTCTCTGACAAATATTAATGCCAGAAGAATTTCTTGCAACTTCTTGCCCCAGAAAGAATTTAAATCTTCAAGATCTTTTATTTTGAATTGATTATGCTAGAAAGCCTTCAACTAATTCAAGTCCACCAGATTATCCCCTGCTAACAAACAATCATCGACATAAACTAAGAATGATCCATCAAATTTTCTTGTGAAAAGGCTATGGTCTGCTTTAGACTGATAGAATCCCCAACTAAGCAAAGTTGAAGTCAACCTTGCATTGCATTGTCTGCTGGCTTGTTTGAGGCCATATAATGACTTTTTAAGCCTGCAAACCTTCTGAACATCAGGACTCTGATAACCAAATGAAAGTTCCATGTATACTTCCTCATCCAAATCCCCATGTACGAAATGGTTATTTATGTCAAGTTGATGCAAAAAACATCCATTTATGACACTAATAGCAATAAGAGTCCTGATAATAACCATCTTCGCAACCGGAGAGAAGGTATCCAAATAGTCTATTCCCTGTTGTTGAGTAAAACCCTTTGCCACAAGTCTTGCTTTGTATCTCTCAATAGCTCCATTAGAGTGATACTTCATCTTATAAACCCAGTAGCAATTAATAGCCTTCTTTCCAATAGGTAAATCCACAATATCCCAAGTGTGATTCTCTTGTACAGCTATTCTTTATCCATTGCTTCAGACCAAAGAAAATCTTTTGAAGCCTCTTCATAACTACTAGGACCTTGCATAAAAGTTAGATTACAAGCAAGGACTCTATGATTTGGACTCAAATGATCATATGTGTCTGCAGGGGGTAAAGGATCATTTGCAGCTGCAGAAGGTAATGAATGGTTAAGTGTATGTGAAGGTATGTGATGATTTGATGGTAAAGAATGATCAATATTAGTACCAGCAGCTGTGTCCTCTATGTTGGAATGTGAAGAAGGGAATTGGGATGTTGCCAGAGAATTAAAAGATGAAGTAGTATGAGGTAAAATAAAATCATCAAAATAATGACTAGGAATAGCTGGTAAGATAGTAGGATCATAGGAGTATGTAAAATGTTGCTTATGTAAAGGAAAGATGCTTTCATGAAAACAACAGTCTCTAGAAGATCTGTTTGGTGTTCAAGTTTTGTAACAAAAAACCTTCGGACAGAGAAGAAATGCCTAAGTGAATACAAGGTTGCCCTCTAGGATCAAATTTATGTCTACCAGAAGGTGTAGTACAAGCAATCACTGAACAACCAAAGACTTTGAATTGATCACAGATAGGAGATTTCTGATAAAAGATGGAAAAAGAGGATTTGAACTTTCGAAAAGGAGTGGGAGTTACATTGATAAGTTTTGTGGCATATGTAACACAATATCCCCAAAAATAAAGGGGGATTAACTTGAAAACATAAGCTTCTTGCAATGTTAAGGATATGTTGATGTTTTCTCTCAACTATCCCATTTTGCTGAGGGTATAAGGACAAGTTTTCTGATGTAAAGTCCCTTGACTTTCATAAAAATGTGGCATATTAAATTCAGGCCCATTATCAGTCGGATGGTAAGGATATGCTTGTTACACCGAGTTTGAACAAGAATAAAGAAATCCTGCAAGATTTGTTTAGTTTCAGCTTTGGTTTTGATGAGAAAGGTCCAAGTAAAACTCTACTAAAATCATCAACAATGGTAAGAAAATACAAATGACCATTAAGAGTATGAACCTTAAAAGGTCTGCAAACGTCAACATGAACAAGTTGAAAACAACAAATAGACTTTGAATCACTAATAGGAAACATTAATCTTTTTTTTTAGCTAATGGGCATATGCCAGATACACTAGAATCAGGTAAAACAAGATCAGTACATTTATTTTTCAAGGCTTTTAGACAATGATTACACAAATGCCCTAAACGATAATGCCAAAGTAAAGTCTTATTGAAGTTGGACGTGTGTTCTGCAGGAATGACCAAAGCCATGGAGGGATCGGAACTTGGGTAAAGCTGAGAAGAACATCAGGCAGAGAGATGTTGGTCAATATGGTATAAACCTTGAAATTTTCTAGCTAATCCAATCCTCTCGGAAGTGAGTAAATCCTAAATCAGACAAAAATTGGGAGTAAAAACAACAACACGGGAGTTTTGGATCACAAGTTGTCCAAGAGAAACAACGTGGAAAGAAAAATAAGGAACATAAAGCATATTATGAAGACGCAAGGTGTCTGTGAGGAGTACAGTGCCTCTGTGTGTGACAAGGATTTTACTTCCATCAGGAAGTCGAACAGAGACATTATCTACACAAATCAAATTTATAAACCGTGAGACGGTACTACAAACATGATCACTTGCTCCAAAATCTAGTGTGGAAGGCTTGGAATCTAAAAAAGAATAATGACCTGACTGTGATGAAGAGTGAGCAGCATTGATTGTCATGGCAGTAGCAGTATGCTCATTCGCTGCAGGGAATTGCACATCAGTCTTGCTAAGCAGCTGCAACAAAGCTTGATATTGGCCAGCACTCAAGGTGAATCCAGAACCAGTCTCCTGTGTCTGATCATTTTCTCTTTCCGTCTGACCACTTTGAATTTCCTCTGCCGGAACATGATTAGTATGAAAAGAGGAATTGTTGTTCTTGAACCTATAGGTGGAAGGATATCCATAGCTCTTGTAACAGCTTTCAACCGTATGCCCATTCAAGCTACGAAATGTACATAGCAACTGCTTATTTCTGTTTCCCCCTACACCACGTTCAACACCTCCAAAAACTTCAGACTGTTTATTGCCTTGAACACTCTGATTCAATAGCGCTTGAGCATCTCCTTGAAAATTTGGTTTAGCAAAATTTGAGAATTGCCAACAGCATGTTGTAACCGTTTCTCTGTGGTTAATGCCATGCTAAACACCTTACTAATTGTTGGAAAAGGAGGCGTACTCAAGGCTTGATTCTTCATCCGGGCAAAGCCATCGTTTGAACCTTTCAAAATCTAATGACATAGTCCAAAATCACTATTCTCATGAATTCTTTTCAGCAAACCACACGTACATTCGGAGTCATAATCAACAGGTATAAGAGGCCTAACTTGAAGCATTTCTTCCCAAAGATTAGTGTAGTAATCTATAACAGATGAACTCCCTTAAGAGCACATATTTCCTCCTCTAAATCAGTGTACCAAAAGGTTGTTCCAACAGCAAACCTTTAATCTATATCGGTCAACGTGTCCTCTGATGTTCTGAAGTAAATGATATTCTGTGCAATTGAGGTGCTAACGGCATGAAGAAGCCAAGTAATTACCATTTTGTCGCAATGTTCCCACTGTGAAGCTCGAGAATCACCTGCAGGAGGTTAAGAAATAATTCCTCGAAACAAACTTTAGTTTAGAAAACAGAGCATGCAATTTGACGTGTCTAAACTGCAAGACGAAGGAGTTTATAAAGAGACCAAGAAATCCACTCTTTTTTTTTTCTCCGGAATCAACTTTAAATTTCTCCTCTAACTTAAATCCGATTAGCTCATCTCCACCGTGATCTCTCCATTTTTTCCTCTCAATTCACCGCTTCTTCTCTGTATTTTTTTTTTTGTTTTGTTTTTGAGGTGTATTTTGTGGTCTGTGCTGGTCGTTAATTGTTGAAAGCGTAGTTTTTGGTTTTAAGAAAAGAAAATTTTGAGTTGTTCACCTGTAGTTTCCTTCCGTCCTTTCTCTTCCCACTGTAGGTTCTTCTTCACTGAGTTGCTGAAACTAATCTTGCATTTTCTAGTTGTGAATTGAATTGATTTGGTTATTGGACGTTTCTGGTTGCCCAGCAGACTGACTAATCTGCTCGGTTCGTCCTTCCTTTCCAGGCCATTGGAAACCATAAACCCCTATTTATTTCTGCTGTTTTGTGAACCTCAAAAGATGAACCACATGATTACCAGAATGTTGATGGACGGATTTAAGATTGTTGAAGGGAGGGGATGAATTGGGGGGGTGCTCTCATCCTTTTGCCGGCCCCAGAAAAATTAATGTTTTCAACACTCTTTAACCTTACTCCGTTCTACTTGTATGATCTGGGATGGCTGGCTAGGGATCTTCTCTTTTGTTTGGTGCAAATTCCCAAATATACCCAAATGGGTTGACCCAATTTCAATTTTATCCAATTTTTATAAACATTTCATTTCTACCCAATTTCACCCTATATCAAAATTGACTTTTTAACATTTTTAAATAATAAAAATTACCCCAGAAATGAAATATTAAATCCTTACCCCACCCATATCGAGACATGCTGAACAAACAAAAATCGAAACTCAACTCTTCATCTTCATACTTGTTGAAGCTCTCCACCTTCTTCTTGATTTCTTCACCGCCATAAATGATGCCTGCCTAACTCCCCTTTTTCTTCCACTCTCATTTTCTTTCCTTTCTTTCTTTTTTTCCACTCTCATTTTCTTTTCTTTCCCTACTTCTTCACTTCCTAACCGAAGGTTCTCTTCCGTCTTCGCGACACACTCATCGACGGTGCCATTCACGATGATTGCCGGTATGATTCCACCTCCCACAATCACCTCATCATCGTTGACACAACATTCCCTGTAGATTTTCTTCACATTTGAACCTGTAGGTTTTGCATCGAACATGAATATGCTGTTTAAGCTTTGGTAGTTTTCAAAATCTCTGCTTTGGTATTGACACTGTGTATTTTTGTTCCTGGTGAAAGCATGATTAATTGTTGGATTTGGTGTGTTTCAAGATTGGAAGCATGGATTTGATTTAAATATTTTTGTTAACTGAATTGAATTGTGCATGTTTTTGTGTCTCGAAATGTTTACATTGTGTCTCGAAATGACTACTTTAGGTCTACATTATGTTTACTATATATCTCGAAATGTTTATAGTGTGTCTCGAAATGTCTACTTTTTGTCTTGAAAAGTCCACTATATGTTTCGAAATGTATACTTTATGTCTCGAAATGTTACTATGTGTATCGAAATGTCTACCATATGTCTAGAAAGTAAACGCCCAATTCTTTACCATGTGTCTCAAAATTTCTACTTTATGTCTCAAAATGTATACTTTATGTCTCGAAATGTTACTATGTATATCAAAATGTCTACCATATGTCTCGAAATGCTGGGTTTAGGAAAATAGGTCACGAAATGGGTTGAAAGTGTCTAGAAAGGATTTTTTTGGTGCCTCGAATTTACTGTGTGAATGGAAATTCTTTGTTAAGGAATTTAGAAATTGTAGGTGTCAAAATTGGTTGAGAGTGTCTCGAAATGTAATGGGTCTCGAAATTCTTTGTTATAATTAATTATATTTAAAATCCTTTTATTCGGTTGTTGCTTAATTTATATTAAGCAATACCCATTTGGATAAAGATTTACAAATTTTTTGAAATAATAAATAAGATAAGAGATAGGTGTTCTAATAAAAATTAGACTTTAAATTTTAAATAAGACGTAGATGCGAATAACATAGAATTTTTCTAATTAGCATTGTGCCTGCCGGGAACACACTTAGCGTATATGCTAAGTATTCGACCATTAGATATACTGTCAAGGTGTTATGGCTCCATAGGGCACTACAGTAAAGGACTGAAAGAGTGTATTTCAAGACCCGATTGTCACGGGGTCCATGTTTCCTTTGTGCACGTGCACAAATGGATCCATCAGTGCTCTGAGTTTGTCTACTGCATCATCAGAAGTGTTACGGATCAAGATTGTCAAAGAAGCTCGTCTTTTTTCTTAAAGACTGCTTTCCTTCTAGCATCAGATGTGCAAGTCTCGAGAGAGATGCTCTCGGCAAATTTTGGATTTATTAGGCACAAAATATTATATAGCTCATCAAAGTTATTTTGGAAAGGAGTGCCAGATAGGATTATCTTCCGGCCTGTCTCAACTATATAAATTGCTCAAATGGAATCACCTGCCTCATCCCATCATGGAAGTTGGCATCATCATCAGCAGCCTCAATGTTGCATATTCTTCATCGTATTCATAATTATCATCTGTGCCAATATATTCAGATGTCCCCACTTCATCACTTGCATCAGTAAATTCCTTCCTTGCATGATCATTTGGACCGCATAGACAATTACAACCAATATCACCACCGATGCCACCCTCGTAAGTTCTCTGAATTTTGTTCACGACCACAACTTTAGGATTCCCTTCCAACTTCAAATACATGATGCCATACATTTCTTCAATCTCTATTAATTTCATACTTCCATCACAAAATTTAGAAGCAATTGGTTTAAGTCAATCTTCATGCCGTTTGCTAAAGTTCTCCTAAATCTTCATCGTTCACTTCAAATGGTACGACTAGTGCACGCACCCTTTCACTTAGAGAACCCTCTTGAACAGCAATCCTCGTGTAATCCATTTCTACAAACAATACAAAGAAACCTATTTATGTCTCCAAAGTCCCCTCTCTGATCTCAAAATCCATATCTTGTGTCTCGAAATCACTAAAACAAGTCTCGAAAGCCCCTATCTCTCGGCTCGAGATAACTAAATTTGGTCTCGAAAGCCGTTTCTCGAAATATATATATCACAGATCGAAATTTACTCACTTCAACCGAAATCTCTACAATCCCACCTTCCTTCCTCTTCCTCCGGCAACTACCCAAATATGCCCCAGATAAACAACACAAAACAAACAAACTCAGGCTTCAAAACACTAAAGAAAAAAAATAACAAAGAAACAAACCGAATAATGTAAAAGCGAACATCCGGTACCTTCGTCTTCTTGATTTCAGAAAACAAAAATCAACAACCGAACACAATAAAAAGCTGGTCACAATAAAAAGCTGGTTTTTTTCTTTCTATCCTACAAGGGAATGGTTCTTTGAGCAATTTTCTTAGCTATGGTTCAAAACTTCTGATCAAATGAATGATGTTAGTTGTTGTTTCTTCAATTCATTTTAAAGGTTGTTGGGTTCGGTTGTGTGTGTTGAATGCAAAGGGGTAAGATAGTAAATGCATGTTAAAGGAGAATAAATGTTAAGTTTTGATTTTTTTAAAAAATTAAAAATCTAAATGGGTATAGAATGAAAAGTTAGTTTTAAATATGAGTAATTATAAAATGTTGTGAAGAAATGAGTAAATAAAAAATTACTATTTAAATTTGGGTAGAGATGAAAACGACCCCACTAAAAATGTCATCTCTAGGGATGATATGGTAGAGTTGAAGACGGAAACTTTTAGCACCTAAGACTAAAGACTAAAGCCATAACCTGGAACTATTTCTTCGATTTTATCTGTGTAACCTTTAGGGGTTTTATTTCAATCTCTAATCATGAGTAGTTTAGGGTGACGACTACCATTTTGACAATACTTCGGGAACTAGCTTAGGAATAAAGATATTTCCTATAAATTTGTGAATGACCATTTTTTCTAGAAAATGTAAAAGACTCTTTGGAAATGAAAATGAGCCCTTGTATGCCCTAGCAATGACATTGATGACATCATCCTTTCTTGGAGGCTAAGGTTTTGGGCCCTATAAATATAGGGCTCTTAGGATCACTTGTAATGACAAGTGAATGAAATATAGAAAATTCTCTCTTATTTTTTGTTTCTCCTGTCTTTATATTTCGCTAGGTTATTCCTCTGTCTTTATATTTCTACAACAAATTTATAACACGTCATCAGTATAAATCTTTAACCAACCGAAAGGTTCGCCTTATTCAAGATTTACAATAGAAAAATTTCATCTGAAATTCTCCATATTCAAGATTCGTGATTTGAATCTTTTGTCTTTTGCAATATTTATATATGTATTGATATGTATCCAATTTATGATATAAGTGTCTTTTCGTATTATAATAATTCATGTATCTTGGTTTACTATATGGATAATATATATTTGTTCTATATTATTGGACATTCATATGATTTGCTAATTCATTACTAGTTTGTCATCATCATAAATATTGTAAAACTTGAATTTATAGCTCTGGATATTTAGGACAAAACTTTTTATTATGGATGCTAGATGCCAAAATACGTCTGGTTTCAATGGATCAAGAAGACACCATTAAAGAGAGAAATGTTGCGTCTATAAAGAACGGGAGAAAGCTACGATTTTTATTTGTCAGCATCTTCATGTAAGTTTGAAAATGAATATCATATTGTCAAACATTTGAATAATTTTTGGAACAACCATATGGAGATATGACCACAACAAATTATGACTTTCCTAAGGCTCGCTATGATTCCATTCACTTAAGGCCATGAGATTTGAATAAGTGAACACAATTCTGTCATGTTTTGCATCAGTTTTCTAACTAAAATTACTTGGTAAAAATTTTACTGGTGCAAATATATTGAAAAGATGTTCTCCATTTTTAATGCCTAAAATATGCTCATATAGGAGCAATAATGAGAAAAAGAAATTTAATATAAAATTTCTCTTATGCCTTCATATAGTTGGGCAATATAACAAGTTAGTAATAGAAAATCCGAAGTGGATGATATTACTTTTTATAATTATCAAGGATGTACTTGTGACTAAGGTCTTGCCCACAGTCGAGATAGTAAATTTTTCTATAGTCATGAACATGGTAAGATGCGCCAAAATATTGTGCTTATACAAATATTCCCGTAAAGAAATCTGATAATAATGAAATACCCGAAAAGTTTAATGATGGTTAACCATCAAAATTCAAATGAGAAAAATTGTTAATGATGTAGCATGAAATGAAATCAGTTTTGTACCTATCGTACTCCAATTCACTTTATTGACATCTATCAGGCTTCTTTGAAATTAAATGAAAATGGTGAACGCAAATTTTATTAATGATGCAAATGGTATATATAACTGGTATGGATACAAGAACTTTTATGGAGATTAAGTATTTGAATATGATAGATATCCTTATTGGCCTTGAAGGAGCCAAAAGCGAATATGATACGATAAATTATCATTTACAAAAGCGAAAAATTTTACTATTTTTATTTGCTTATTTAATTATTTTTCAATATATTTGCTTGCCTAATGAGCTTTATGAATTAAAATTGTTGAGAAAATTTATTCTTAATTAAAAATTAGTCTATTTGATTAAATATTATATTTCTTTTATAAATTTTATTATAATGTTTTACCTTAAACATATTCATAAGATATTTTTCTTTCTGTGAATGAAACTTGGGAAGACAATTCCGAGTAATAAAAATAACATTTAAGGCTCTGAAAGAGCTCGTATTTTATGCCAAGAGGAATTAAGTTCATTATTGTGTATGCTTTATTTTCCCCAAATCTCAACGAGAGTTCGTTGAGTTCTAAGGATATCACATCAAACTTATTATCATATTGGGGACTGTGAAAGATAGAGATATAGAATATCCTCGGAATTGCATATATCGAATCGGGTAAAAAGAGGTAGTAGAAAGGTACCTTGTTTATCCTCTAGGTTGTGCTATACATTTATTCAAACAATTGAAACTTGTGCTTAAGAATTTAGTCAGAAGTTGAAAATTGAATTTATTATTTGTCTATGAGTGGTTGGATCATCCTAAGTTAATTATGAAAAGAATTCTTAAAAATCTATGTTAAAACTATAAGAGTTTTCAATTTGGAAATGCTACTTGTTCTCAAAGTAAGTTGATTATTGGACATTACAAGATAAAGATGAGATTGAATCTCTCGAGTTTTTGAAACAAATTAGAGGTGATATATGTGGACTTGTAGATCCACCGTGTGAACTATTTCGCAATTTTATTATTTGAAATCGATGCATGGTCGAAATGGTCACATGTATATTATTCCGCAATTAGATTTTCAGTGATTTATTATTATGATTATTCAATTGTGAGTATATTATCTTGATTATCTATTAAAGGATATACCATGATACTGGTCAATTCATATTAAAGACATTTGATCATTATTGACATTTCAATTGGGATAGTAGTTGTCTGTTGCTCACGTTAATACACAGAACGATTTGGTAGAATCATTAATCAAAATATCCAATTGATTGCAAGATTGTTACTTATGAGAACAAAGTTCCCCATTTTAGTTTGGGGATGTGATAATAAACACACATCAAAACTAATTCGAATTAATGTCAAATAAGTTAATATATTTACTCTTCTATGTAATTGGTTTAAGGTCATGAGCCAAATATTTCCCATCAAGTTTTGGATGTTTAGTATATTTTATGATTGCTCCACCACACTACAGAAAAGCAAAAGGGTACTTATAGACAGATGAGAATGCACAATAGATTTGAATCTCCATTTAGGACCTCGTGATCTTCTATCTTTCTATCTACTCCTTCGAGGTTAGTGGGTCGCCAAGTGAAGACTTGCAGATGCTCTTGTAGGGAATCGACAAGCTTCCCTTTAATCCTGGAAGGAAGTAGTTCATCGATCTTGATGCCTTTTTCAGGGAATTTGGGGTTAGAAAAGACCTTCTCATCTTTGCTGGCAGCTTGGATTCTGAATTCATCATTTTGCTTGGGAAGGTCAATGAAACCTTCCTACTCAGGCATGGCCGAAGTCTCCATGTTACCTTTGGTAAGGTAACATTAGGCGACTGTTTTTTTATCCAATTCCAAGGTGATCCTCATGTATTAGCTCAGCAAAGAGATTTCAGCCTTCAAGTCCATGACCCCTCTTCTCCCAAGTATTGCATTATACGTTCCTAGTGCATCCACCACCAACTAGTCCATGACCGCTGTGATCCCTCAACCATCCACATAGACAGCAGTTGGAACTCACAGAATCCCCTCTACATAGGTTGTGCTACCATTGACATAGGTTAGGGCAGTGCATGACTTTATCAACAAACTTCTGTTTATCCCCATTTGATCAAATGCCCTTTTGTATAAGACATTCACTGCACTTCCGGTGTCCACCAATATTTTGCATACCAGGAAGTCTCCAATCTGGAATGACACTATTATGGGGGTCCAAATCTTCTTCTCGAGCTCGTTTCATCCTCCTTTCTATGGCGTTTATCTCCCCAATAAGAGGTCATTAATGGTTTGCGGCCGCAAGAGGGGGATTGGCTAGGCTGGTATTCCTTGCTTGGAATTCTTGTAAGTGGCCTTCCTTGACTAGCCTCTCAATTTCAAGCTCGAGGTCAAAGCAGTCCTTCGTGAGGTGGCCATGATCCTTTTGATAATGGCAATAATTTGTGGCATCCCTCTCGGCTAGAGGAGTTTTAAAAGGTTTCAGAGGCTTCAAAAGATCCTTCTTTTCCATGACCACTAGTATTTCTGCTCACAAGGTCATTACGGGAGTGGTCACTAGGCCTAGAATGGTCTTCCTCTTCTTGTCTATATGTTCCCCTTCGAATGGGAGTCTTTCTTCTCTTGCTTTGATGACTGTGGGCTTTTCGGCTGACCCTTATTATCTTTCTCGGCAATCGAGGCAAAAACTATTGATCCTTTTCTGGATCGCGGTTTCCTTAGCCTTGATCAATTTCTTGAGGAGTGATGGTCATTACTAGTTCTTTGGCTAGTCTTAGAGCTACATACCCCCCTTGCAATCTTTGCTTGAAGGCAGTGATATGGATTGCATCACTCTTCTGCTCAATCTCCACAGCTTCGTCATTGAAGCGACTGTAGTAACTTCTGGTGCTCTCACCAACTTTTTGTTTGATGTTGAACATGTCGTTGATGTCTTTTTCCCTTCTTTTACTGCTCTGATAGTCCTTCGAAAACAGCTCCTTCAGTTGCAGCCGGCTCGATATGCTAGCTTCTGGGATTTCTTTGAGCCAGGACTGCGCTTTCTTCGACAGCATCGACCGGAATGCTTCACATGATCAGGGTACTCAAACATTTCCATATAGGAAATGTATTCATCTATGTGCTGTCGAAACCCCTTTCATGCCTCAGGGATTCCCTCAAGTAGAACATAGGCAGGAGCCTTTTGTTCTATGTTGTCTATGGATTATGTGTGTTTCAGTCATATATACCGAATGTAAGGTACGTCTTTGATTAGGGCTCTTCAATTACGTGGCAGTAAACAATTAGGATAATTGTGAGATCGTATCATATCCAGCCAATTACTCCTAAAATCGTGGAGTTTCCTTAAGTTGGGATATTTTGCCATTCACGTCTCTGGTCGAGAGTTACAAGCTTGCTAACGACCTATCGTCCTACTTCGACACCTGCTTGTGGATGTCGAAGGTCGTCATGGCTAGTGATTATAGGTTTATGGGATGTGTCAGAGTTGCGCACATTTAGTCGTGGCATGGAAGATGTATGAGATGGCTTGGAGCTCACCGGGTCGAAGGCCATGGTCCGATGAGACCTTTCTTGAGCCTCTTTTGGAGGTCAGTGACCTAGGAGTCGGTGGTTGGAGGTCGCAGCCCACCTTTCCTCTTGACTCGTAAGTCTGACTTTTAGGCATTGGGATCGGGGCTTGAGCCCATTTAGGTCAGTCTATCAGGGTTGTGCCCATTTCTCCCATCAAATGCAAACCTCCTAAAATATATATTCGTGGAGGTCTTTATATACACCAAAAAAACTCCTTATTTTCCAGACAATCTCCATGTCCTTCAAGAATGTGAGAGAAATCCACCAAAAAAGGTAATTTCCTGATTGTTCCACCAGAAATTCCCTTTTTTTTTGTAGTTAATTTTATGGTCATTGCAGGTTGAAGGATTTGGAAGAGGCTTAGGATGTGTCTAAGGATGTCAATGGGTTGGATTCGGGGGGATATTGACTAAATCCATAATCCAACCCTTAATAATAAATTTTAACCCGAATCCCATTCCCAACCCTCTAAGAATCCATCCCAACCCTAACCTTGGCAACCATTTGGGTTGACGGGTTAATAAAATTAAGCCTCCATGATCTTAAAAATATATTTCTTAAACAAAAAACTACTCCCTCCGCCAGAAAATGAATGTCCTATAATCCATTTTGGGCAGTCCGGTATTGAATGTCCAATTTCCTAAACTAGTAAAAATTTTATTAAGAAAATTGACAATGCAATGTGTTACTAAACTAAGTAAAATATGTCTTTTTAGAATGTATGCAATTCAAACGGAGACATTTAATTTCGGACGAAGGGAGTATAAATTTTAGCTTACTTTTAATAAATTATTCTTACATAAAGCAAACTTTACATTAAGAAAATCCATCTCGTAGCGTTAAAAAAAGAAAAAACTTTGATTCACCATTATTATTAGGAGGACTGGAGAAATAAAAATGATTTTTTAAAATAAGAGTTTATAAAAGGGAGAAAATAGATATTACTAAATTAGAGAAAAATGAATGAAAAATATATATTGATATATTAGGATTATATTATGTATTGTAGTATATTATGCAAGCATCATATTATATACAATATATATATATATATAAATATATTTATATATATACATGTTATACGGGTTAGATTCTCTAGTTAAGATTGAAAACTATACAATCCATAATCCAACCCTAACCCTATTGGGTTCTAATATTTTGAATCCTGACCCCAACCTTTAAAATATATAATCATCCCTAACCACCCCCCCCCCCCCCCCCTTAGGGGTGGATTGAGCTTGGGTTTGGGTTCAATCCTTTATTGATTGACATCCCTAGATGAGTCTATGCATGCCGAGCCCTGCATTTCGGTATTACTAAGGGAGGGGAAAATATCCTTTTGTTACGAAAACTGGTTGCTTGATGGGTGGCTTGTTGATAAATGCCACTATGTCACTAAGAATAATACTCAGATTAAGGATTTAAATATTGAGCACGGCCAATGGAGAGAAGACATCATTAAATCCTTAATTCTACAACGTTTGTGGGATTCAGTTCTTTCTTTTACAATTTCTAGGGGTAAGGTTACTGATGAATATCTATGGAGTTTATCTACCGATGGCAAATTTTATTTGGCGTCATGTTTGCAATTTTTAGAACAGGGGAATCAAAGCACAGAGCATTTCGATTTCATCATAAATTCACACCCCCTATCAAGATCTATTTTCATGTGGAGGATGTGGAATTTCTATCTAGCTACTGATAATGTGTGTAAGAAAATGGGTCTCAATTTGATTTCTCAATTTCTATCATCTTTTCAATTCCTGTCACATTGCTATCATGCTTTGGTGCTATTTTCAAAATATGTCATTCTTGAAAGAATTTATTCCAGTGTGTGGTCTAGAATCAAAAGGGTTTTATGGTTATGCTTCTGCCAGTTCTATTTTGTAGGGAGCTATGGGTGGCTGGATGCAAGAGTTTATATGATGGGGACCAAAGCAGCAGTAGCAGGATTATTAATAAGATTTTCATCCATTTGCATACTGAAGGTATCTCATCTCTGAACCAATTGCAGTACCTTCCGAAAGTCCTAAACCTCTGAAGGTAATTTGGTGGAAGGAAGAGTATTCTAATTCGATCATACAGAATGTTGATGGTTCTTCAAATTCAAATCCACGCGAGGCAACAATTGGAGGGATTGTAAGATGAGGGAATGGAATTGTACTGGAGGATTTTCATGGAACAAAAGTAACATTGAAACTGAATTTGAGGCTTTGAGCAGAGGGACTACTTACTATCTTGACAGAATCGAAGAAAGCTTTTAGTTCAAATGGATTCCAAAGTCACTGTGGATAGTATTAACTGGGGAACATACTTTCCTTCACTAAAAAAATTGGCAAATTCCCAGCAGACATTTTCTGACAATTAAAGGAAATTGTCACTAAATAATGTTTTCTGACAGTTTTAATTGTCTTTTCTGATAGTCAGAACTTGTGCGAGAAAAATCAAAGATTTTTTTGAGGATATTATTTTGATTGTCGGGAAACAGCCAGAAAACGTCCCTTTTCTGGTTGTTTTTTAAGATTTCTGGTAATTCTTAAAGTTTGCCTCAAATTTCCACTTTTCTGCAGATCTTTTTGATATTCAAAAGCTCTAATTAGTGGATTTTTTTTCCCCGGCAGTTGCAAGTACAAAATGGGTGACAATCCCACATTGCTTTTTAAAACTTTTATAAGTGAATTTATTTTCTATTGATGGAGCTCGGAATCGATCTCAGGGTCATCCCGACTGTCAATGGTGCTTGTAAAAACAACCAAGGAAAATCAAATCACCAGAATGAGTGGTTGTCCTGAGGATAACTCCAATGCCTGCCTAAGTCAGTTTTCATTTCAAGAAGATTGAAGATCCGATTGTATATACCCAATTATAATTCACCAAATTAGGTGAAGTTAACTTGTTGGAATAGATCTCAATTACTTAAAAGTAGGCATATCAAATCAATTGTGAAATAATATCCCATTAATTGTTCCGAAAATCAAGAAGTTTCCATATTAATAGATACCTTCTCATGCTGGGGGAGAACTACTCACTAACGACCTTAAAACCACCTCCTCAACCTTCCCTTGTACTCTAAGGGTTTCTATTGACTTTCTTAGAGGTCGCAATGCAAAAAAAAAAAAAACTCAGAGTGTTACTCGTCACATCCAAACTCAAGAGGAAGAACTGGGATGAAGGATCTCGAGTTCTAATTAAAATATTCTTTGTGGAAGCTATTTCTTTCTCTCCAATATGAAGTTAAAGATTGTTTATTATATTATTAAAATATTGTCATAAATTTCACAGTTTCTAAATCATATAATTCCCACCGCTTTTTCCCATATGGGCACTCTACAAAAACACATTTCTATCTCCGACTGGCAAACTTGTCCCTTGGATTCACATGAGCATAACACAAAGAACCAAGGACACACAAATGATTATAGTTAGGATCTATAAGATGCAACATGCTATATGGGGGTCCCATTTAGAATTGAGGATGAAGTTCTGTTTATCAAATATTCAGCTGTCAAAACACACTCTCCCCAAAAAGAATTCAGTAGACATTCTTGAATATCCAATGCTCTTGCTACATTTAAAACATGTTGATGTTTCCTTTCCACCCTCCCATTTTGTTGAGGTGTTCCCACACATGAGGTTTGAAAAATAATACCCAGGTCGAGAAAATACTATTCCATGCAAATAAATTTAGTCCCATTGTCATTTCTAACAATTTTCACCTGTCTATCAAATTTTCCTTTTACCATTGGGGAAAACATCTTCATGTCATGAGAAACTCCAGTCTTATCAAACAGTAAATAATCCACACAACACGGGAATGATCATCAACAATTGTTAAGAAATAAGAAGCACCACATGAAGAAGTATTTCTATAATTACCTCATACATCACAATGAATGAGTTTAAAAATGTCTGAAGCCTAATGATCACCAAGCAAAAATTTATCTTTACTTTTTTTTGCCCATTGATACACATCACAAGGTTTATTAAAACTTTTATGATTAATCCTAACTCCGAAGACTAACTTAGTAACCTATTTTGGCAAACGACCCAGATATTACAAAATATTGGCAATATTGACCAAACGGTAATTTCCTAAATCAATCCTAAAATTATACTCCCTCCGTCCTTAATTCAATGTCCGCATCGTCATTTTGAGTTGTCCATAAATGGATGTCTCATTTCCTAAATTAGATGAAATTTTGTTAGGAAATTCATATTGTTAAGTATAAAATGAACTGAGTCAACTCATTTTCTTAAAATTTGTGCAAGTCAAAATAAGACATTCAATTCCTGACTAATTGATTATCAATTATATCAATTACAGAATATTCTCACAATATAAAGGCTTCACACAAGTAGCGACCATGACTCCCAAGTTAACTGAGGAAACTTTGCGGTAGGAGCAATTTTTGTGTACCGTAATCATAAAACATTGATGGGGCTTCCAGATCCAATCCAGGAGAATCATCAATTGGTGGTGTTGTTCGAGCAGGGAAAGGACATTTTTTAGGTGCTTGGTGCAATCAAATTGGCATTGGATGGAATAATTGGGCAGAGCTTAATGCTGCAGTTCATGGTATTCTTTTTTGCATTGAAAGAGTGTGGTCATTTATATAAATATATATATATATATATATATATGTATAAATGTATGTGATTGTGCAAACTGATCCCCAGATTCTTCAGTCCATGGTTCAGAATCGGCACTCTTCATCATTGTTGTTACTGATTGTTTGGCAAATTATGCTTTCTATGATCATGAGTGGTAGTTTTGTTCCCTGAGTAATTGGATGCTTTAGGATATAACCTTTGGTCAGTTTTGCATTTTGATCCTTAATCCCCTTTTTTTTTTTGGCCATGTTGGTGCTCAAATAAATTATGATTTTTATAATTTGATCCTTCTAACTGTATTCTTGGGACTAAATCAATTGAAAAGTTTAATTAACGACCACCTGACCAAATTAACAGGACAAAGTTAATACTACCCAATTCAAAAAGCCATAAGTGTGTATCACTCGAAATCTTGCTGAGCCAAATATCAGTTTTTGGCTCAACAAGAAATGGAATTTAACAAAACTAGAAACTTGAATATTTCAATTAATACCCATTTTTGACTGTTTGAATAGTGTAGCATCGAGTTTTTCCCTGTTAATTTAGTCGAGTGATCGTTGATTTGATTTTTTTTAAGAATATAGTTAGACGGACCAAGTTGTCAAATCATAATTTGTTTGATTACCAACATGGCAAAGAAAAATAGTTATGGACTAAAATATTAAACTGATCAAAGGTCAGATTCTAAAATATCCACTGTCTCATTGTTCCCCTCACCTGAAATCGATAAGAAATATGATTAATATGATCGATGGTGACCTTGAAGTTTATTGGAATAATCAAATAATAATGTAATTAAGTGAGAGTAAGGCAGCACAATTGTACACTAAAGAAAGATTTTTTTTTTTTCTCTCGACTTTTTGCAATTTTTAAATGGTTGGGCATCTTTATTTGTAGGAACAATATGCTGCTCTTCGAATAAAATACATTAACTCTTCTTGGCAATTTTTAAATTAATCATAAGGTTTTTGTATATAGATTTTATAAATTAAATCCTAAAAAAAAAAAAAAAAACCGTAGGGTACTTGATCAAATTTATTTTAATTTTTTTAAAGATAATTAACCATCAGTTGATTGTTAGAGACTTAATCGAGCACAATATAATTTGAGCTCCAGCGCCCATTATAACACTTCTATATACATGTATAAGTTTCAAGTTTTTTTTTTGTCAAGCCTTGCTAGCTTAGTGGTAAACAGCAACACTTGGAACTGAGAGGTCTCGAGTTCGAGACACCCCGAGGCTAGGTGGAGTGCCACCATTGATCCTAGAGGGGACGGGCGAAATGTCTCAAACTCGAGGCCTTCGATCTCAATTGTTACTATTGACTACTAAACTAGCAATGATTAACTCTTCATAAGTTACAGAAACAAAATTAATTGAAATTATCTTTTGGTAGTAATAATATTAAAGATATGTATATTTAAAAAACGGTTTTTAGCTGATTTGGCCCCACAAGTTTGGGCCAAAAAATAGTTCAATCTCTTAAGTTTTTTTTCAGCCATAACGGTCCCTCTCTTTTTTATGCATAGCCGGAATGGTCTCAACCACGAATTTCTGACCATTTACATGGCGGAGAGTGTCACGTGCACTGCACGTGAGGGATAAAATCATCATTCCACATAAAACAACATTGTTTTGATTTGCAGCTGGTTTTTTTTTTTTAAATAGAAAATATATTTATATATATATATTAGTGACCTCCGCCCACTCAGATTCTGGCTTCCAAAGCCACGGCCAACAAACCCACATGTGACAAATCAAATCAACCTATTAATTTTATTAATTAACTTAGTTTAAAAAAAAATGATAATTGACAACTTTTTTTCTGCTATGTCTTGGAAATTCCTTTTTCAGCAGAAAATAACAGCACGACTCAGTGAGACGACTTGATGAAAGAGGGAAAAAGGGGAATTCTATGTGTATATATATATATATATATTTATAACAAACATATGTATACTTCATTTAATACTTAAAATTCTATGATGTTTGCTGCTGTTCCATTCCATGACAAAGGGAGGAAATTTGTCATTCACAATTATTTCTATTTAATTATTAGTTTTATAATGTTAATTTATTTAATTTTATTTTTTAATGAAATTTACAGATGGAAAAAATAACAATTTATGCACATAAATTATTTATGATTGACTCATAATACCTCTAAATTTTGTTTTTATCTAAATATATTTACGACTTGTCAAAGATTACATGCTCGAATACTATAGGGACAGCTAGAAGAGTAATTGCAAAGGATAATAAGTTTAAATTTTTAACAAAATTCAGGGTGGGCACTGTGCGTCCTCGTAGCTATAGCTTACATTCTTCCCTTGAAGAGTAATTGTCTTTGGATATATTAACCAAAAACATGGAGACATCATACCTCTGTTGCTTTCCCTTCCTCTTTCTCATGCAACTTTTGATGGCTATCTTTGCTATGGCTGCAACAGACATCACCACTGATCAATCTTCTCTTCTTTCACTCAAAGACCACATCACTTCTGACCCTTTCCAATACCTTGCAAACAACTGGTCTGATCCTATTGGCATGAATGCTTCTGTTTCTTTTTGCGATTGGATTGGCACTTGTGATTCCCATCACCATGGAGTGATTCGTTTGAACATGGGTCTCACCAGAACCATACCTCCACAATTGGGAAATCTTTCTTTTCTTGTTTCTCTTGACTGGGGCTCAAACAATTTCCAAGGAGATTTGCCCAAGGAGTTGTCTCACTTGCTCCGATTAGAAGTCCTCAACTTCACGAATAACAATTTTAGAAGAGAAATTCCATCTTGGTTTGGTTCCTTACACAGACTTTGAATCTTCTTGTTGAAAAGAAACCGTTTCTCTGGTTTCATTCCTACGTCTATTTTCAACTTATCCAATTTGGAAGAATTACGGATGTCCGTCAATTCTCTACAAGGATCGATTCCTGTAGAGATAGGTAATCTTCGTAAGTTAAAGTTACTAGCAATGGATTCTAATCAACTTTCAAGTCCCGTGCCAATCGAGATATTCAGTATCTCCTCTTTCAAAGCCATTTCCTTGTCCAACAATAGCCTATCTGGTGTTCTTCCGATTCATATGTGCAGTAATCTTCCAAAATTGAACATTCTCGACATATCACTCAACAACTTTAGCGGTCAAATACCATCAAGGATATCTCAATGTTCCCAACTCCAAGTTCTGGACTTATCGTCAAATAATTTTGAACGTAAGTAAAGACCAAGTCATTATTCGAATTCCCTTTGTCGTATAAATTAATAACTTTCTAATTTTTTTTCTTTTCTATTTTCAGGTCCGTTGCCGTGTAGCAATCTTTCAAGACTCAACACTCTCAACCTATTAGACAATAAGTTTAGCGGTCAAATACCATCAAGTATATCTCAATGTTCCCAACTCCAACGTCTGGACTCATCGTCCAATAATCTTCAAGGTAAAATTTGATTGCACATAATTATTAAAGACTAAGAAATTATCTGAATTTATTTTGGACCAAATAATTATTCGATTCCATTTGGATCACGTGAGGATTTTTTCTTGAGTTGCAAAGCAAGAACCATGTTTATAAAAAGGGTCCGGACATAAACTAGGATTGACATTAAAGTTAAGATTGGATCGATGAAATCCGAATCAACTAAATTTTTTTTTCTTTAATATTTATCGTATTGAAAATTAGAAATATATTGTACACAATAGTTAGTTATATATGTAAATAAGATATTATTTAAAAAAAACATATTTTTTTTCAAATTGTTATACATATTTTCTTTGTAAAAGAAATCAGCTTTATATTGCAATTGTTATTAGTAAAGATGTTGACCAGAGATATAAGGCGTACATCAGATGTCCTATATTTTTGAGTAATATTATTCAAATTAAAGAGATAATTTCTTACAATTTACAAAATTAATTTGTGAAAAAAAAAAAAAACAGGTTCTCTTCCATCAGAGGTGTTCGACATTTCCTCACTACAAGGCATTGCTGTAGGAGAGAATATGCTATATGGTAGTCTTCCTTATGAAGTACCAAAATAATCGATTTGGACAAAATTAAAATTTATCCTAAGCATTGAGACTTGTAAACCTCTCATGCTATGGACACTATTTTTATATATTAAATATAGATTTTTTAAGGGTTCATTCCAAAAGAAATTTCAAATTTAAGTAGTCTCTTTTTTTTTATTATTTTTTATCCAACAAGTACTAAGTCTTATTCCTTCAGTCGTTGTGAATATTGACACGTCCATCACTGAAAAACAAACGGGAGTGATAAATCAGAAGTTTAAAGGCTTAGTGTTATACCACATGAACTAGGCTCTTTGGTAATCATTTTCACTCCTTGAGTTTTTACTATAATTTTGCAGGTCCAATACCCCATGAATTGAGCTCTTTGTACAATCTTCAGAAGCTATACTTGAACAATAACTACTTAACAGGTCAGATACCCTTTCCCGAACATCACGAGTGATTCTTTTGCCTTTAACAAAGCATTACGTGGATCCCAAGAAATTGAACAAAGGAAAGGTTCATCGAAAAATTGTGATGTTTTTGCTGGGCTTGTTACATTTATGGGTGGCATTGTAGTGCTTTGCCGTGTGTTCTTGAGACACCGGAAGAAAAATGGTATACAATGGGGTACCCTATTTCTGCACGGAAAGGATTCTACCGGAATGGACATAAACATTTCATTAATTCTAAAAAAGGAAAAAATTAGAAAGTTCGATTAAGATGTCTTGATGAATGGCATCTTAGAGAGATGTTTGATGAAAATTGAAACTTTTTGAGGATTTCTGTGTGAGTATGGGAGTTAAAATTGTAGTGAAATAATATTTACTGGCTTAATTATCGGAGTTAAAAGTATTTCTTAATTATTTTCTTTTTAGGTTATACTCCCTCCATTCATTTTTTTTCTGTTGTTTTTGTGAAATTACTATGTTTCATATTATCTATCACTTTATTTTTCAATACAACATTTATTGATCTTTTCCTAATATACCCTTATTAAATTTCAACAACTGATTAATTAAGAGAGTCTTTATCCAATAAAGTGAGGAGAGAGAGAGTTAAAAGAGAATAACTACGACTAATTTATTAAAAGGGTATTTCAGTCTAATCGATCTAAAATTAAATTCATTAATTTATCTTCTTAATTCGTGTACAAAATCTTAAAAGACTTTTTTTTTTTTTTTGAATGAAACCATTAAAGGACGGGGGGTTAGGCAGACCCCTACCTGTTTATTGATTTAAAATCAAGACGGGCAAAAAGCCTTACAAAGATTGTTGTAATGAAAGCTAAAGCTTATGAAATAGACTATCTAAGATGGACAGGGAATATGCCTTCTTAATGTGATATAGCTGCCAAATGATCTTGTTGATTATTTTCCTGCTACTTCTGGTCTCATCGGAGTATAAAGCAGCGCACCGAACCACCCAAACTTCATGGCAAATGAGTACCCGGATACGTGTTGCCAGTAGCCCTATCCTTTGTTTTTGCAATTGCCAAGTTTGCAGCTATTCTACCAGTTCTGGAGAGCCATTGTCGATTCCAAATGCTTCATTGAAATGTGTCCATATGTGTGCTGTTAATGAACAGCTACCGAAGAGGTGTGAAGTAGTTTCTTCTGATCTTTCGCAGTGACATCTCGATGCAAGTTGAAAACTAAGCCGACCTCGTATGTCATCAGTGGCTAAGTAGTTGTTCCTTAGTTTCCACATGAAAATAGACCATGATAATGGAATTTTGGAGTGAAAGGAGTGCAGTACTGTGGCGTCACCCTGTTCCTCCTTTTACAGTGCCTTGATGCATTTGGAAGTGTTGAACTGGCCATTCGAAGATAGGCACCAAGTGTATGTGTTAGCTCCTTGTATATTGTCTAGAATAATGAATTGCTCGGTCCAACTCGATGCCAGCAGCATTCGTCGCCAAACTGGTGATCCTCTTTCAATTATTGCCTCACCTGGATGATATCTGTATTTCATTTTAAGATAGCGAACCCACAGTGAGTCCGAAGTCGGAAACTTCCACTAGAGTTTGGTGCTGAACGCTTGGAGTGTTCTGTTCAGTGCTCTTACCTCAAGCCCACCTTTGTCATATGGCCGAGTGATTTTATCCCACACGCACTAGTGCCTATTACTGCCATAGTTTGAGTGACCCCAGAAGAATTGAGTGAATTGCTTCTTCAGTTCCTTGATGATTTGTTGCGGTGGATTTGTGACTGCCAGAAGGTAAATTGCCATTGCCGAGAGCACATGTTTGATAAGAATTAATCTGCCTCCGGGAGACAGATAATTCCCCTGCCAGCCACTGATACGGCCTTTAATCTTGTTGACAAGGGGTTCATAATATGCTATTTTGGACCTTCCTGACAGCAAAGATAGATCATTGGCAAGCTCCGTTCTGGACAACCTGTGATCTCCTTTAGAGCAGCCTGCGTTTGTTGATTAATATGTGAAGATAGATACATGGAACTCTTGTGGAAATTCACTTTTTGGCCTGAGCAATCTTGGTAAAATTCCAGAAAGTCTATCGATGTTCGAAGTCCACGTTTCAATCCTCTTGTGAAGATTATAATGTCATCTGCAAAAGTTAGATGCGAAATAGGGACTAATACGATCTGTGATAAAATCCCCTATTTTGTGTTCACATAAGAGGCTGTTTAGGCCTCTTGACAACACTTCCGCTGCTAATATAAACAGGGTGGGAGATAGAGGGTCTCCTTGTCGAACACCTCGCGAGGAAGGGAAAAAACCACACAATTTCCCATTAATGGTGACAGAGAATTTGTTGAAGGCCAAGCAGTTGTATATGAGATTCAGGAAGTGGCTTCCGAAGCCAAATTTGCTCAACACCTCCAACAGAAATGACCATTTCACCTATCAAAAGCCTTTAACATATCTAGCTTTAAGATCTTGTTTCCCCCAATACATTTCTTGTGCAGAGATTGTATCAATTCGGTAGCTAAAAGGATGTTTTCAGAGATATTTCTTCCTTGCATGAAGCCGCCCTGGTTTAGGCAAATCAAATCAGGAAGTAATTGAGCAAGTCGTAGTGAGATGATCTTCCCAATTACCTTGGATGAGAAATTGCAGAGACCGATTAGTCGGAAATCTGCAAATGTGGCTAGGTTGTTAACCTTCGGAATTAGGATAATTTGGGTTGAGGTGAATTGTTAGGGCATCCGCACACCGGACCAAAAATCCCTCACTGCTTGCAGAATGTCCAGCTGTATGAGACTCCAAAAGGCTGTATAGAATTTTCCCGGAAAACCATCGACACCCGGGGCACTCTCGCCATCCAGGCTTAATACCGCAGCCCGAACTTCTTCAAGATCTGCGGGTAGTGACAGTTTTCTATTCTCGGCTGTAGTGATGGACTTTGGTATAACTGTTAAGAAGTCTTTCATTTCCCTTTGACATCCCGGATCTTCTGTTAACAGTCCCAAATAAAATGCCACAGCTTCCCTTTCAATATCACAAATATTGGTTAGCCAATGACCCTCCGAGTCTTGGATTTATTGAATTTGTAGAATTGCCTTTCAAGTGTGCCAATATCATCAGAAATATGAGGTATTTCCCTCCCCTTCTTTCAACCACTTTATTCTGGATTTTTGTCTCCAGAAAATTTCTGGGTTCTTAAGATGGAAACCTAGATTAGCTCTTGCTCGGTGAAGCTGCTCTCGATTTTCTTCTGTACTGTCTGCCATGTAGGTTGCTTCCAAAGATGTCACCAAATTTTCCGCTTGTGTCACATTGTTTTCTACATAGCCAAATGCATCTTTGTTCCAAACCGTGAGAGCTGCTTTGAGTCTGCCTAATTTCCTAGCTAGTCGTCACGTACCATTGCCTTCAATGGGCTGCTGCCAAGAGGCCTCAACTAGCCCTCGGAAGTCTTTGTGTCGCAGCCACATATTCTGAAAACGAAAGGTCTAAGGCCCTTGGACTCCAATAAGTAGGGGGCTATGGTCCGATGGTATCCGTGGCAGGTGCTCTAGTGAGAAACTGTGGAACGAGTTTTGCCAATGCTCGTTTACCAAAACTCTGTCTAAACGTTTCCAAAGTGGAGGGAAAGTGGATCTGTACCAAGTGTACTTACTACAGACAAAAGGAAGGTCTATTAGCCCACAATGTTCTACACAATCATTGAATTCCCTGACTAGACGTGTTGCTGGGGGTGCCCCTGAACTTTCAGCCGGAGATCGAACAACATTAAAGTCCCCTCTGATCAGCCACGGTCCTGTATCTAATTCTGATAGTTCTGCCATCCCCATCCACAGTGTTCTCCTAGCAATATACTCACAAGCTACATAAACAAAAGACATCGTGCATATTCCATCCATGTCATTATCCACGGAACAAGATAGCATTTGGTTCGAATCTTTTTTAATAGTGAGCATCAAATCAGAGCACCAAAATAGCCAAATTTTCCCATTCGAGTTAGAGTAATAATGGGGCATTTGAAGTTTAAATCCATAAAAGGCAATTCTTGAACAGTTAATCATCGGTTCTAAAATAGCTATAATCTGAGGTTTATGCACTCATTTGTGATGTTTAAGTTTATCCAAAGAGGGAGAGTTGCCAATATCTCTAATGTTCCAGATTAAAAGCTTCTTCATAGTGGTGCGGAGGAAGAGCTCGGTCGTGACTGTTGCCTTGTAACCATATTTGAAGGACTCACATCGTTTTTTCTCTTGGCAGTTTTTGGTGGGACAGAGTGAGCATCATTCAACCTTGGGAGTTCCACTATCAAATTGAGTCCCTCTTGTGCAACAAGCTCTATATTTCTGTCGGCCTCTTGGTTAGTAGCAGATTCCCCCGATGAACCTTCATCTTCTAAAACGAAATCCGAGATCTTCTTGATTTGGGGTCCCTGAGACCGGCCCGGCATTTTCTTCTGTTGCTCCGTTGGTTTCCATTGGCAATGTTGTCTTACTCGAGCATGTTTTTGCATCTGAGTTTTGTGCACTTGGTTGTCCTGCATGCGGCGTCTGTTCCACTGGAATTGGATTTACACTTTCTGTCGGTTGAGGCTGTCTTGAGGGCTGCGTGGCAGAGTGTTCTCTGTCTGTTCCTGCTCTGTCTTTTTCTTTTTCTAACCTTTCCTCCATGTCTGCAAGTGGGTATGATGTCTTCATTTCTTAGTCTGTTCCTTCTTTGTCTTTTTCGTTTTCTTTTTCTTTCTTTTCCTTCCTGGCCGCAAGTGGGTTTGATGCCAAAGTCGTCATTTCTTTTTCTGCCGGTGTGTGTTTGCCACTAGAAGAGGTGGGGTCTATGGGTTTTTTTTGTGTTGACCAGCCGCAAGTGGGGATTGGGCTGGCATGAAGCTGCTGCTGAGTTCTTGTAGGTGTTCCAGGCTGTCGAGCTGCCTGGACAGCTTGAGTTGCTGCGAAAGAGTCCTATGCAGTCTGAGAGGGCGAAGGCTCGTCTGCTGCCGGTGATGGGTCATCAGAGATCTGTGTAATGGGCTGTGCTGTTTCTTGGCAGTGTGTTTGTTCGGTTTGCAGTTGAGCTACGATGTTTTTTGATCTGTCTCCCGCTGCCTCCTAAATTTTCCAGACCTGGGGATTTTCTTGTTTCTGTTTCGGTTGCTGCTGGCCAGTTTGAGGCTTGTCCAGCGAGTTTGTTTGTTTCAGTTCTGGGTTCTTCTCATGGTAGCGATCTTGGGAGTGACCGATTTTCTTGCAATGCGTGCAATATCTCATTGTGTGCTTGTAATTGATCGGTTTCCGGAAACCTGAGTTATCCTGGCAGATCCAGATTCTGTTCGGTAGTGTATGAAGCAGATCCAATTCAACACATACCCGGGCTGTACTTGGTCTCGATAAGTTGACCGTAGGAATATCAATTTTAAGAGGTTTTTCAACAATCGACGCAAATGAGTGAAGGATTTCCTTCCTAAAAAAGTGGATGCGAAGATCGGGGCAGAAGATCCATGCTAGAATCGTTGAGGGCTCTTCCTTCACATGGAACTGTGGCGTCCATTTAAGAACTCGCATTGGGACCCCGTTGAGCATCCGGACTCCTTTTAGCCACAGCCGGCAGTAGTCTTCCTCATGTGACACTCGGATCAAAATATGTCGGGCATCGATCAATCCGATAGAGCTGTTTCCCTTAAGGCCAATTGTTTGGAATGATTTTCTGACTGTATCGATGGATGGTTTCCCATATGAGAATTTTCCGATCAGTGCCAATTTGAATGGTTCTGAAAGTTTGTCTATCTCTGTCTTGGGGAAGAAGAAGACCGGTTCTCCCTTCAACGTTTGAGGTGGCTTCATCAGCATGGTTGGAGCTGTAGAGCTGCTGGGTTGATCTTTGAAGAGACAGCAGAAAGAGCCTCTTCCCCATGGGGAGGGGGTTGTTGGCAGTGGTTGGTTCGTGGCTGAGGATGGTGGTTGGTTTGTGGCTGCTGGCGGCGCTGCAGCAACCATCGACCCTTCTTTAATGTTTAATTCCCTCCGATACGTACTTGTTCTCATCTTAAAAGACACTTAAAAAGGAATGGAGATAGTCATTTATAAACTTTTCCCACCGTTTCAAATTAATGGCATTTAAGTTTGTAAAACAATAATCAAAGGGTTTTTTTAGCTTTATCCAACATTCCACTAATTTGGGAGGGTGTTGATGAGATTCAAACTTGAAACCTATGGTCAGCGTGCTCGCCACTCTACCTAGGTTTCCCAAAGGGACTAATCAAAGGGTTAATTAAGGATTAATATTTTTCTAGAGTAGAATAATATTATCCTTATATTAACTAACCTATATATCATATTTATATTTATATCCACGGAAATAAAATTGAATAGACATATTATTATAAAAAAAAATTAGTAAAGGCCTTTTAAAAATATGAAAAGTTATGTATTTTGGGGGAAAAAAACCCTCCATAGAAGTGCTATTTGTTTTTAACTAAAGAACATAAATTTTTAAATTAGGCATATCATAAACAAGACATTATTCGTGGGTCAAACCCATAATGTCGTTGCTCATGCCTTGATCAATGGTCATATAGATTGTCATCATATAAAGATACCAGAATGAGTCCCTGGTCACATTAAATTTTAAAATAATAAAATAATAATAATTCTAAAGTGAATATAATGAGTTAAAATTTTATTTGGTTAATGTTTTATGGTATATAAAATATTACATTAAATAAAATCATGTGTTTAGATTACCTTTTTTGAATTCGAAAGGGAAAAAAAAAATCAAAGATTGATAATTGAGATCAAATAAATTATTTTATTTTTCTATTTTTCAATCTTACATATCTAGAATTAACTTAGTTGATAAATTAGTCCATAAAATTAAAAAGGTATCCTCCCAGGAATATTAATTTATTAGAATTAATTTAGTTTTTCCCTCCGTACAAAAGTTTTAAAATAAATTTTAAAGATGTTTCGGTGTAAAAACTTTTGGAGTTATGTCAGTTTTGCAATAAAATTATAATTTTCTCTTGGGAGAAAACTTTTAACTATTTAATAATCAAATATTTATAATTAAATTATTAGAAATTTTAAACTTGTAAAATTTGTATTGGTAAAACTTTCTGCAGTTGAATTAGACAATATTTTCCCCAAAACAATGTGTTCGGAAAATAAATAATTTTTTTACAATGAAAATTGTTTATAAAAATGTTTTGTAAATTTAAGTGAAATGCATATTAAATGATTGAAATTTTGAATTAGTTAGTTAACACCTCTTATATAAATACTGTAATATGCAATTGTGTTCTATCGAAATTTTGAATTTAGATTTTCATTTTACATCTTTTTAATTAACTTAGTAAAATATTTTCACTTAAGTAAAGATTTTTTGTAATTATATTAATTAGTTTTTTTCCACTTATTTTGCAATTAATAATTTTTCCAGCAAAAAAAAAAAACCTTATAAACTTAATAATACTACTTTTTCATATTTAAATATTTCTTGATAAAAATATTTTGCAACTAACTCAAAAATCTTTTTAATTATAGTTACTGAAATTTAATTAATTAAAATTAGGCAACTCAACCAGTATTTTAATTTTAATATACATTAAATATTTAAATTTTCTTGAAACTTTTTTTCTGTACACATGGCTAAAATGAAATAGTTATTACAATTGAAGTCCCTCTTAACAGAGTACAAATCCTCTGCCATCATATGCGCTTTAATTTTATTAAAATAAAAAATAAAAGAAAAAATTGAGAAAATTGATAGTATAACGGCTAATGAATAAAACTAACCAAGAAAAAAAAAAAGATAGGCGAAAATAGATGGATAATAACAAAATTTTTTTTTTAACGGTATCTGGGTCAGTTCGCAGACCCCTCGACATTTTACTTATCCAGAAGGGTGTTAATAGAAAGCAAACTTGAAATCTATGGTCTGCGCGCTCGCCACTCCACTCACTGAAATATCTCCGAAGAGACAATAACAATTTATTTGTATTCAATAGAAACGGATTATAATTCATTTTATTTTGTCCGTATCTATATATTTAACTAATGAAATAGCTGCCAATACAAATAAGTTAGGGAGCATTATAAATTAGAATATCTTGGGGCACAGTCTGTTGTTAATTCAATTCAAAGGGCTTCGTATTTTCTAATACGTATCTTGGAATATAATATATATTAATATATATCTATCAAAAAGAAAAAAAAAATTTAAAGCCCACGCGTCAGATTTTTTGTTTGAAGAAATTGGACCACAGCAAATTTGAGGAAAGGAATTGCCACCCCAGCTTATAAGAGAAAGATGTATACAGTCATGCAGTCCTAATACCCCACTCTCCAGAGAGATAGAAAGTTTATGCCAAGAACACCAGTGCAAACAATTTTTCAACTTCCTTGAGAACTCGTACGTATCGGAGGCTTGAGAATTAGGATATTATTTTTAGCCTTTAAAAGCAGCAGTAACAAGATAGTGGATCTACAGATAATGGATGCAAAAGAAACCGCAACCCTGCCTTCAATTGAGTAACAAAACACACAATCAATCCTTCTGGAGGTATTTGCCTCTTCAGGTTGCTTCGGTTTACAAAACTCCGGGATATCAGATTTATTCCATATATTGGTCAATTCTAACTTTTTTGCCAATTCCTCTTTATATTGAGGCATGTTGGATATTTGTTGGCTATTATTTTGGGTTTTAATAATTCATTAGGGTAATTATTATTTTGGTTTTTGAATATTACAGGTTGATCAAATTAGTGTTTAAGTTAGATTAAAATTTATGAAGATTTGTTGGTTACCTATTCTGAATTGGTATCTTCATAATTATCTCTGGAATATTCTCATATCTAAAAGATATTGATTATCTTTTAACAATTGATGTATTTCATATATTTTTCTTGCTATCTTTAAGTGATTGAGTTTGAGAATGATTGAATGTATATGCTTAGGAGTCCATGCTAAAATATCCTTATAAATATTCGGGATAATATTTACAGTAGAGGCAGATCTCAGGAGGAGCATCTCCACCACACTATCACAAACTGTCACAAGCGTGTCACGGGAGTGTCACAAAGGTTCTTGCAAGACAATTCCAGAACTCAGGGGGAGTTCGACTTCGGGAGAAGTTTTGTCACCTTCAGAGGGATTCTTGAAGGTGTTGTGATATAAACAAGAGGGATTCTTGCTGTGGTTTGATAAGGTAAAAGTTAGAATAGGCTTGTATTAGAATAAAGGGATTCTATTGTAATTTGCAATACCTATTGTAATCTTTTTATCTTAGTGGATTTTTCAGGTGGACTTATCCTTGAGGACGTAGCCTAAGATTGGATTTATTCCAATGGGGTGAACCTCGTTAAATCTTGGTATTTATTTACTTTTTTTAAAGATTTACTTATTTAGTTTATTACTTTTATTTATTAGTTAAATTGCTAGTATTAGATTCTATCATTTGGTATCAGACCTGAAAACTAACGAATTAGTGAAAGATCTTGGATTTAGAGTCTTTTGTCGTAGCAATGAGCGGATTACATTAAGGAGGATCTGTGAGCAAACCACCTCTACTCAACGGATCAAATTATTCATATTGGAAGGCTCGAATGACTGCATTCATCAAAGCACTTGATGACAAGGCATGGAAATCAATTCGAAAAGGATGGACTCCTCCTAAAGATGAGAAGGACCTTTTGAAGAAGGAAGATGACTGAACCGAGGAAGAGGAAAAAGAAGCTAATTTTAATTCTAAAGCTCTTAATGCTATTTTTAATGCTGTTGATGTTAATCAGTTTCGTTTGATTGCTCAGTGTATTACAACAAAAGAGGCCTGGACAACCTTACAAACTGCACATGAAGGAACATCAACTGTGAGAAGCTCCAAATTACAAATGATCAGCTCTCATTTTGAAAAATTGCAGATGGATGAAAATGAAACAATTGCTGATTTTCATGCGAAATTAAATGATTTAGCAAATGAGTCACTCACACTTGGAAAGCCAATGACTCAAGAAACATTGGTACGTAAAACTCTGAGATCCCTTCGTGAACAAGGTAACCCCAATTGAAGAAGCAAAGGATATAGATACAATCAGGTATGATGAATTGATTGGCTGACTACAAACATTCGAGATGAACTTAAAGCCAAATCGGAAGGATAAAATCATTGCTTTTCAAGTTGCTGATCCCATTGATTTAGAAATCGACTGCTCAGAAGACGTTCAGCAAGCTATGTCCCTGATCACAGGTAATTTCAACAAATTGTACAGACGAATCAGAGGGAAACAAAATCCAAGTCAATTCAGGAACAATACTGGGAACAGGAAACCTTTTGGTAAGTCTCACTCTGACCTTGTTGATTCTAATAACAAAACTAACAAAGGAATTCAATGCAGAGAATGTGAAGGTTATGGTCACATTCAGGCTGAATGTGCAACCTATCTCAAGAAGCATAAAAAGTCTTTTATCACTACATGGAGTGATGGAGAACAAACTGATGAGGATGAGGAAAGAGCTGAACAGACAAATAATTTTGTTGCTTTATATGGTAAATGTGAATTATATGACAATACAGGTATGACAGATGGTGACCTAGATGAAGGAACACAAGTAAGACAATGCTTTCTAGAGTTGACTGACATAGACAGTGACAGCGAACTCACTCCAAATGAAATGCTTGAAGCTTATGAAGAGTTGCTCAAATGATGTATCAAACTTAACAAACTAAACAGAGAATTAGAGATTAAGGTAAGCACATATATCTGAGAAGAAACAGTTTGAGACAAAAATCAATATTTTGATTGCAGATTGTGATGCAAAGGAGCAGAAGCTTCAGAAACTATCAAAGGAACATGACAACGCAGTGAAAACCATGAAGATGATGAATGGTGGCACAGGTAAATTGGATCAAATATTGGTAGAACAAAGACAATCATATGATCGTGGAGGTTTAGGCTATGATGACAGCCATGACAATTTTCTACGACAAGCTTTCAGAACAGAAACATCTAAGGGGAAAAAAACACAATCACAAGGTACTGATATACTAAATTTTTTCACTAAAGGTAAGCCAAAGGTGTTCGTTCCTACTTGTCACTACTATCTACAAAAAGGACATACTAGGCCAAATTGTTGCAAGATGCTATTTGCCACCAGTTTTCAGATCTCATCAACACGGCTCAAACAAACTTGGATTCATAAACCTAAACAAATTTGGGTTAAGAAAAATAGGCAAAATTGTTTGGCTGGTTTTATGTCGTTAAAAGTAACAGAGTCTGATTTATGGTTCTTTGATAGTGGTTGTTCTCGTCACATGACTGGTAGAAAGGAACTTTTGATTGATTTTCATGAATGTAATCTTGGCCACGTCACTTT
Source organism: Parsonsia alboflavescens (assembly GCA_028571225.1). Classification (NCBI taxonomy): domain Eukaryota; kingdom Viridiplantae; phylum Streptophyta; class Magnoliopsida; order Gentianales; family Apocynaceae; genus Parsonsia; species Parsonsia alboflavescens. The sequence continues at coordinate 280 of JAOXNR010023013.1, read as the reverse complement.
TGGTGGTGGTAAACAGGGACAAATCTTGGGAAAAGGTACTTTTATGGTAAAAGGAATGCCTCAACTTCATAATGTGTTTTAAGCAGAAGGTATTCAAGCAAATTTGATTAGCATTAGTCAGTTATGTGATGATGAGCTATTTGTTAAGTTTACTGAAAATGCATGTCAGTTTTATGATGAAAATAAGAACTGCATTCTGTCTCGCACTAGATCGTCAAGTAATTGTTATACCACTGATACAACTATACATTGTAACAGTACAAGTCATAACAATATTGAA
>JAOXNR010023002.1:0-25441 GCA_028571225.1 Parsonsia alboflavescens | reverse complement strand
ATAGAACTTTCGAGTGAAGTTGTTTGTAGTTAAAGGTCCTACCTTTTTCATCTCACCACAATTCCGTTTTGCGTCAGGAGCTCATTGAAAAACTTTTGATTCATGTTCCAGTCCGGGTAAGGCTCGAAACAGACCAGATTGTGAGGAAGTCTAGCAAAAAAGAAAGATGGTTTATAATCCCTCACAGAGCACTAGAAAGAGCCTACCGATTTATACCAAGCATTAAATTGGAGATATTCTAAAGTGGCACCCTTCTGTGCTGAGGAGATACTAACCTTAAAGAAATTTCTAAAAAGCTCCCAAGAAACTAGAACTCAGTAAAGATGGCCAGTCGCTATGAACACAACTACTGTCCAAATAGAATTTGGGATGAGCTAGGCAATGGGGAAGCCCCAAAAATGAGTGATGTCCAGAAATCGGGGTGCAGATAAGGTAAAAGAATACCCCCTCAAAGACTGGCAACAAAAAGGACTATGTGTCCCGGATGTTGGCTACAGGGGTGCTCACCATCCATGGTTTCGACAATGTCCCCTTTTTCTAGTCCCCTCTCCCCGCTAATTTAAAAAATTTCAACTTTATCTAAAATAGGAATAATGGAGAAAACTTCTAACTCGAAAGACCTATAGGAATTACTTTTAACTGGGGGGGCTTTCGCCAAAGTTGGGGAAGTGTAAAAAACCCCATTCTCTAGGTCAACAGGGGGGTGCTCTACCTCTCCAGAACGGAGAGAAGAGGTGCTAGATGCAAAAGAGGAGGAAGACATCTTATTACTTGAGAGATAGAAAAATTTCAAAAAAAAAAGCAGCAGATAAAAAAAAAAGAAGAGCTCACTCGTTGAAATTTCCATCTAGAATTAGGAAGGGAATTGTTCTGATCACTAGTTGACAGAGAGAAAAAGAAAACTTGAGAAAGAAGCAGAGAATATTGCAAAAAGCTTTGTGAGCAGAAAATTCGCAAGTCAAAAGAGTTTAGGTAAGTCCTAAAATCTTTAAAGGACTCCTAATTTATATGAGATAAGGAGTGACTTGGGTTGCTGAAAAGGATTCGATACTCTTAGAACCGAGGTAACCGCTAAAACTGATGAGGCATGTCTCCTCCCAAAAACTAGCCATTACAAAGAAAACAATAAGGGTCACGACTTAAAGATGGTAATTTAAGTGCCTCGACCTTTGAGCTTGTTGGACCTAAGGTGGGGTAATGATGGGAGAAACGGGCATAACTCGACCAAGACAACTTAAACAGGCATGACTCGGACAAAGTTAACCCAAATGGGCTCAAGGCCCCAACCTTTAATACCTAAAAGTTAGACTCACGAAGTCAACAAGGAAAAGTGAGCAGCGACTTGCTACCATCAACCTCCCAAGTCACTGACCTCCTAAATGAGCTTAGGAGAGGTCTTACCGGGCCACAACCTTTGACCCGGTAAGCTCCAATCCATCTCATACATCTTCCATGCCTCGACCAACTGTGCGTGACTCCTAACATCCCCCATGAGCCTACGATCACTCTGCTGGACCTCCCAGAAGAGATAGTCAAGACCTTCGATGTCCATAGGCAGGTTGCAAAGTTGGTCTAAAGGTCAATTAGCAAGCTCGTAGCTCTTGAATAGAGATGTGAATGGCAAGATACCCAAACTAAGGGAAACTTCACGATTCTAAGAGCAATTGGCAGGATATGATATGATCTCACAATTATCCTAATTGCCTACTGTCACATAATAGAAGAGCCATAATCAATGATTTAACTTACTTCATCTTAATATATAATCAAATAATAATCAGTCAAGGACAGTGTTTTTGGAGTTAATTACAAAAGATTACTCTCTCAGAATACTGACCTAGGCATCGAAACTCTTAACCAGGTGACGGCCCACTCTAGTGGCCTACTGTTTTATCTCTCAGGATGTGATTATTGGCGTCATTGTTGTCCTGGGTAACCCGGAGGCTACGTCCAAGCCCCATCACTCATGTTAAGGGGATTCTAGAAAAATAAAAAAACACCCTCTTTTATCTTCCTAAATATTATTAAATCAACTAAGTATGCTTAAAGTTTTTTTTTTTTTTTGGGGGGGGTGTAAATATTAAAATTTTCTTTTCATTAAATAATTAAAAATTGAATTTTCCTAATTGTTATATAGATGACTAATTATTATTATTATTTTATAAAAAAGATAAACGTGAACTTTCAATTTTTAGGACATTAATGAAATTTTGAAATTTAAACAAGTTTATATAAGAATAGTGTGTCTCTATAAAGACGTCTAAAAAACTTTAATTTATAATTTTTATGTAAGAGTAATTGGTCTCTAAAGGGTTCTGAATCTCCTGTTACACTTATGTTCAAATTGTTTACTTTCACTATCTCATTGGATAGATATTAAAATTGGGGAAAGAGATAATTAGGAAGAGTGGATGAAATTATTCCTCTAAATGGATAAAGAAAAAAACATTAAGTTATACTTATTTTGTGTAAAAATTCAATTTAAAAAATCTTCAAGAATCAAAGATTATATAAATAAATAAATAAATATATATATATATATATGTATGTATGTATGTATGTATGTAGATATGGTAATGTTATAAAGTATATCGGTACATTCTTAAGTTTCTAACGGTCAAAGTTAACAGTTAAATTCTAATTTTATTTTTAAAAAAATAAAATCTTCAATAAAAAGTTTATTTTTTGTAAATATATTTTATATATTATAGAGAAACTAAATCCTATGGGTACTGAATTAAATTTATTATTATTTTTTAATAAAAAAAATTAGTTAACCATTAATTTTGATCGTTAAAGTTAGCGATGTACTCTATAGTAGTTTCATGTGTGTGTTTATATATATATATGTTAATACTTAGAAAATTAAATGATTTACATCTCTAGAAAATAAATTATAACCATACGATTAATTAAATTACTTGAAAAGAAAATTAATCTTCACATAAATTAAAAAATGTCAAAATTTCAAAGAATCAACGTAATATATATTATAATATTAGGTGGTGTAGAAGAAGGATTATAAAATCTAGAGCCTAATATTTATCTACAACCAAACGTATATTAAAGAATTGAAACCATTTGATTATGTTAACTTCTAATTAAAATCATGTAAAGCTCTACATTATTCCTTATTTTAAAAGAATTATAAAGGTACAAAATATTGGGTTGGAAACCAACCAAAAATGGGTACAAAATACTGGACTTACTCAATCCATTTCTTTTTAAAAATCGTTTAAGATTTTGAAACACAGATCAAGGTAATGATTGTTTCAATAATTAATATTTTTCTTGGACTAAAATACTCCTTATAATAAATAATGCTCATATGCACTCAATCCTAATATTTAATGTGATTAGAAGAGTATGACTGAAATTTTTTCATTAAATGTTTGTTGAGAAATAAAAACATTAATTCAAAAGTATTAAGTGATTTCTATTTTAAAATAAAATTAATTAGATAAAATAACTAGTAAAAAAAAACGAAGGGAGAAACATAGAATATAATATGAAAATATCTATAATAGACCGTATGTATATATATATATATATATTTTTATACATACATATGTATATATGAAAATGTTAATATGTGCAACCTTGCACACACTAACTAGTGCAATCGTTAGTCAACTAACGATCAAAGTTAACGATCAAATATCTTATTTTTTAAAAGCAATTAATTAAAATTTAATCAAGTTTCTTTAGGGTTTAGTTCATAAAAAATATTAGAAAAAATAATTTTTTATAGAAGAATTTAATTTTTCTCAATAACTAACCATTAATTTTTGATCGTTAGTTGACTAACGATTACACTTGTTAGTGTGTGCAACTAACATTAATATAAATATGTATATATATATAAGTATATATATATATATATATATATATTTATACACACATATTAATTAATACCCTCTCAATCATTATTTATAAGTCACCCATCAGCATTTTATAAAATTAAGAAAAAAAATTTCTTGATATACCCTTTATATAAGATTTAAAGGAAGAAGAGAGTTTTGGAAATGAAGAGATGAATAATTCAAAGATGGATAATAAAGAGAAATCTCAATCAACAATCTAATAAATTAATAATAATGACTTATAATTAGTAATAATAAAAATTAACTTTAATGACTTTATAAATAATAAATCAGAAAGGATGAATTTAATTAATTAAATTTTTCTAAAAAATATTTGAAAATTATACATGAATATTTCTTAATTTTTTAATTTTAAATAAATTTTATTTTGAATAGATTATAAATAACAAATTAAATTACTTTTTCTTAAATATATTTTTATTTTTAATTTTATTATTTCATACTTTATAAAACTATTATTAATAACCTTCCACGTATAAAGCGGGTTTCTATACCAGCGACCAGTAAAAGAAAACAACAAAAAGAGACGAAGTATTTTCGAGTTCACTTTGCTTAATATTTTCATATGATTATACGATATATATAAATTCACGCATTTTATTATTATGTCTTAAAACAAATAAACAACCATGCGATCAGAATCTTTTATCCTGTCCGAACAAGATGACCGGCAGCGCCAGGATTTAGTGTTTCGAGCAGCTCCCTGACATCCAGGTTGGTAAATTCACACTTCCTCGCAGAAAACATAACGTCAAGATTCTTTCTTAATAAACTCTGCAACACGCAAACAAGAGCATCAGGAAAACACCATATTATCACTTTGCCAACTTCCTCAGATCACGAAGTCCAGATCTTTCCCAGGTTCATTGATTTGTATCCAGAGAGCAAAGGAGACCACATTAGAAAACTCATTCCTCAACAACATTGACCAGTTCATACTCAACCAAGGAAAGGTTATTATCATCTTTCACAGTGAAACTAGCAGGGTCAGACACTTCAACACGACCCCATTTATCCACAGCCAACCTCATTGACCCCTTGAACATATCAATTTTGGCATTCCGCAAAGTAACAGTAGCACCGGGCTGCATATTTTCAACTGCAAATAAGAAATGACAGGCCCAAAATTATGCCGGGCACAACTACAAAGACGGTTTCAGAAGCCGTCACTTTTATGCGAGCACAAGTTAATTCAAGCAAGGTTTTAAACTGAAAACAGGAGCAAGTTTCTAAATACAATAGGCCGTAATTTTCCTTTTTATTTTACTTCGCAAAGAGGAAAGGAGTGAAGTTAAGATAACACATTTCATACATACCAACTCAGCACCTGAAAGGTGCCAGACCTGATAACCACTGAGAGGAACCCCATTAATGGGGAACTCCAAATATCATGTATTATCATTTCAACACTATCCAATATTCCAGTGTAGGCCCCATTAGCACACATATGTCAACAAGCAACCAAAAATGTAATCATCATAATCAATTAGCATCCAATTGCCTGCACAAGAGGAGGCAAGAGTACACTTTTCCTTAGTAATGGTTCCTAGTATAGGATCGAGTCACAAGAGGAAAGAATAGTTCAGCTCATCAAAGGAAAGCTAAAAACTTATAACTCAATTTAAGAGAGAACTCCGATCTCGTATTTTCTACTGAAATTCTGACTTAGGGTTTTATTTGATTTAATGCCATTTAAATAAGCAAGAGCTATTACAACAATATTAGACCAATTTTGGTAGGCTTCTTTAAAAATAATAACTGCCTGAAGATAACAATAATAGAAATGGGAAACTAACTAATAAAATAATAAGGAGAAGAAACCCTAAACTATTGCCTCTTAATAACAATAATAATAATAATAATAACCACTAATTCATCGTCGTTTCCTTTTCCTCCTTCCATAGTAACAGGTCCCCAACATTACTCCCATCCCATTGAAAGAGCTTGCCCTCAAGCTCAAGGGACCAGTTTGCAAAAGAACACCTATTGGAGCTGCAATTGACTCAAATCCTTGTAAGCAAGGTTTCTGAAATTCCACCAAAGTCATGAATCCTTTAGTCCTCTTCAATTGATAAAACCACAATTGTACATCTGTCAACAGGTGAAAACATAGGAATCCCTCCTTGCTGTATTGAGTGTGTTCTGATCCTCAAAGAATTTCCCACATGGATAGGCTAAAATTAAAGGGTCTTTCTTAAAAAATAGAAGTTGGGAATTTGAACTCTGCATACTAGGGAACCATGGACTGACAGGTTCCAGGATGTGGAACATGTTGTATACTGTAATCTTTGGCGGGGGATGGTGGCGGGTTGATCTACTGAAAAAGTAGTCACACTGCTTACCTGACTACTACTGAGTATAGGTTTGGGGACAACAAGTCCCAAACTGGACAAGGATTCCTGAAGGATTTGCTCAAATCTCTCAACAAGATGTTGTTCCATTACAAACAACTTGGAGTCAATAAGAGGACGTTCTTGTAATCGTGTTTTGGTGTCGCCCAGTTTTTGGCTCTGATACCAAATTGCTATGCATCGGATCGAGTCACAGGAGTGCAGAATAATTCAGCTCATCAAAGGGAGGCTGAAACCTTAGAATTCAATTTAAGAGAGAACTCCCATCTCATATTTTTGACTAAAATTCTGACTTAGTGTTTTATTTGATTTAATGCCTTTTAAATAGGCAAGACCTATTTTGGTAGGCTTCTTTAAAAATAATAACTGCCTAAAGATAACAATAATAGAAATAATAAACTAACTAAAAAAATAATAAGGAGAAGAAACCTAAACCATTGCCTCTTAATAATAATAATAACCCCTAATTCATCGTCGTTTCCTTTTCCTCCTTCCATAGTAAAAGATCCACAACATCCTTCCTCACAAGAATCTACATTTAGAAATCAGATGAAAGATAAAATGACATGAATGTACAGGAAGGCAGTGTGTCAGACATAAATGACTATCCACATCGGACAGGCTAAGAGAGTTAATAGATGAGCAATTAGGCAGATTAAAAAAATGGTCATTCCTTCTAAAGTGACATGGTTTTGTTTCCCCAATTTGGGAAAAAGAGCCATGCGGATATAAAGAATTGCTACCGAAAAATGAGTTTCCGTAAAAAATATTCAACTGAAGAACAAACAGATATACATTTTGCATACTAAGAAAACTGATAGAGATATACAGGATTCATGTTAACGTCCTTGCATATTATGAGAAGCAACAAAAACATGGAAAGAACCTATTTGACTCCTGATCTAAAACCATGATATCAATGGAAAAGGACTAAATCTCAACAAAAAAGCTGTGGGCTAGTATCATATCCTCTACAATATGATAGAATGCAAGGGAGAGGTAGAGAGAGAATCAGAAATTGGACCATCCAAAACCTAACTATCAAGATGAAATATCAGAATAATTGAGAAGGGACAAAATTAACATTGTTAGCAAAACTGACACCTTGTTCATTTCTTGCAGTAAAGACAATTGTCCCTGTTTCATCTCCAACCAAGCATTCAGCGATTCTCATTTGTCGCAGTTGGGGTCCATCTGGACGGCCCTTTTGTAATACCATCTTGGAACTAACCACCTTAACAACTAGATTGTGTCCATTAGTACCCGGCCGTAGCTGATCAACCTTGATAAAAACAGGCTTCCTCATTGTTATCGTTTCTGACATTTCAAAAATTCTGCACAATTTGAAGAAAAAATTACTTACTCCTCCAAAAAAAATGAACAATTGCTGATAAAATAAGAATAACTGGACTAAATTACATGATCAATAAAAAATCAACAGCATTTATTAATTTCTGAATATTCTCTGGTCAATTTAGTAGTATATTATTTCCAGGTGAAGGAAGTTCTCTCATATTCATGTATATGTGGAATTCTATTGATAATTAACCACGAGAAAATACATGATCACTAAACATTGACGCATTTTTTTATTTCTGGATATCCTCTAATAATTTCCAAGTCAAGGAAGTTCTCTAACGTTTATGTATATGTGGAATTCTATTGACAATTAGAAACACAGGTATCGTCCATTAAAAGCACAATCGAAATTCAGATTGAATAAGAATATTTTAATCAATCAAATTCTTAAAATCAAGAGATAATAGAAAAAGAAGAAGGAAAACAACCCAGAGAATTTATGCTACCCAAGATAAGAATCAAAACCCTAATATGTAGATCGGAACGATTAAAGGAATAAAAATAGAGCCATTGCAACAGTATCACCGGAAATAAAAGGTGAGCTTGGAAATACCTTAAAAAAATTCCAAATAGAGAAAGCAATGGAAGGGAGCGAAGCGATCTGCCTCCTTTTTAATTTTTTCTTTAACAGTACCGCGTAAAATGTTCCGGGGAGACTGTGGAAGTCGCCTTTGGGACCAATGATCGCTCCCGCCTCCACCGTTGATCTTCTACAATGTCTCCAAAATGGAGACCGCCAACTAGTCTGCATAATGGATTATTTCTTTGGAATATTGGTATTTTTGACGCACCAACTATTTTTTATTTGTAAATAGAGTCCAGAAAGATTTTTTTTTGTTTTATTTGGTCCTTCAATTTTTTATTTTTTGTACAATTGATCCTTTGATTGGAAATTAAGTTTTCTTGAGTTTTTTCCCTGACCGGAGAGGAGTATTTATGGAACAGTATGTTTTTTTAATTGTGTTTTTAGTCCCTAAAATTTTTAAGTTTGTCAACTTTGACCCTCAAACTTTTTATGAGTTACATACTTGATCCTTATTTTGTCTTTTGTCCCTAAATTTTTTAAGTTTTTAACTTTGATCCTCAAACTATTTTATAAGTTACATACATGGCTCCTTTTGTTAAAAAAATATATTTTTTTATTATTTTTAGTCAAAATAATAGCATTTACTTCCTCAAAATATCAGATTTTTGAATAGGAACTAAAAAATCTATTTTGGTTGATAGATCGATAAGATCATCAACTTCAACAAAACTATTTTGCGTTCTTATTTGGGCAACCAAGTGCACTCCAAATAAGCTAAAAATTTTCGTATTTTAAGTTCACATATAAGATGAGAAAATTATATAATTTTTTTCCATGAAGAGCAAGAAATTGTGGTAAAAATTTAAGCTAAATTTGGTCAAAAACCACTTTTTTGTTTCACTTGCCAGACCTATTTATCATTCGTGACTTTATTTTAATTATTTTTTACCACACCAATATATTCTAAGAGAATTGTTACATACCTAAGAACCTTCCAAGGCTACAAAACTACCTTTTAATTCATTCAAGTGGCAAGATTTGAAGTTGAAACAACAGTAATGTGTTGCCTAAGGAAGATAATTATCATAATCTACTTGTATCACCTCTTGGGCATCGTGAAATTATTATCCAAGCATTGGAGCTTAGGAGTTGCTGGACAATTCCTTGAACTTGATGAAACCTTAGCAGTAAAGAATAATGACTGTCATGATTGGAGTCATAAATTCTACCTTGGACACCTCTTCCTTCTAGGGTTGCACGTCTTCTTTTACCTTCCATTGGGGTTGACTCACAAGTTATAAGAAGACTATAACTACTGCCTTAAGGGAGAGGAAAGAAACAACCAAAATCATTCAGAAAACTATATTTTAAAAAGTCCACCTGTCAAGTTTTCTAGGATGAAAATTTCTTGAATTTTAGGGAACTTGCATCTGGATGACTTAGAGAAGATATAGGTAGGTTGTAGGGATGAGGAAAGAAACTTTAGGTGTTTGTGTAGGTGGCAACAACATGCACATTGGCTTCCTTAGGCAACAAGTTACGGCTGTTTCAACTTCAATTCTTGGTGTGTAAAGATTCTCTGAGAATGTTTTGGTGCCTTAAAAAACAATTGAAACATAGCCATGAATGATAAATAGATTTGCAAGTGCAACAACAAAGTGGTTTTGTACCAAATTTAGCTTAATTTTCACCACAATTTCTTGTGCTTCTTGGGGAGAAAATGACACAATTCTCTACTCTTATATGTGAACTTAAAATATGAAAATTGTCAACTCATTTGAATTCCATTTGGTTGCCTAAATAAGAGCGTAAAATTGTTTTGTTGAAGTTGACGATCTTTCGAAAATATCAACCAAAAATAGATTTTTCATTTTCTATTAAAAAATTTGATATTCTAAGGAAGTAGATGGTATTATTGTGAATAAAGATAAACAAAAAAAAAGTTTTTTTTTTAAAAGACTAAGTATACAACTTATAAAATAATTTGAGGATCAAAGTTAAAAAATTTAAAAATTTTAGGGGCTAAAGACCAAATAAGGACCAAGTATGCAATTTATAAAAAGTTTGAGGATCAACGTTGACAAATTTAGAAACTTAGGGACTAAAAATGTAATAAAAACACAATTTTTAAAAAATAGTTCTCCAGTTAGGAAAAAACTCAAAAAAATTTAATATCTGGTCAAAAGACCAATTGCACCAAAAATAAAAAGTTGGGGAACCAAATAAAATAAATTAAAAAACTTCTTGGACTAAATTTACAAATAAAAAATAGTTCACAGACCAAAAATATCAATTTTCCTTATTTCTTTCTTTCCTTCTTTTCTTTTTTTCCTTTTCTATTTAGCTGAAAAACCAAAGTGACTTTATTGTTACTTGTTAGGTTGTTCTTATTATCGTTTTTAGTTTACATTATTTTTTATTGACATAAGTATTAATGTGGCCACTCAATTTGACAATATTTGTCAGTTTGACTACTAAACTTAAAAATTCAACAATTTAGTCAATTATTAAACCACTATTGGGTGGTCCAACAATAAGTGACTAACGAGTGTAATTACACTCCGGTGAAATTGACACGTGGGATCTTCCATGCCAGCAAAATTATTCATATCAACATCTTACATGTCAAAGTTATTGTTTAATAATAAAAAAAATTAAATAAAAAAGAAACCTTAATATTCAGACAACAACATGAGTGTGTTGACCCAAGTTTACCACGCTAGTGGTTTTGGCTGTTGCCAAAACAGTCAAGATGAAGAATTAATATCAATTTTGAGTTATTCTTGGCTCCCTATAGGGAAAGGATACATATAAGATTAGAACTTTTCGCTTATGGGTGGGGAGTAGTAGAGCAGAGAAGATGGGGAGAAGTTTCAACCGGATCCCAAATGAAATTGCAGTGCTAGTTTCTTCTCAGCCGGGGATGAAGTTTTATGGGACTAAATTTTTGTTTTTTTTTTTAGCTTCAATTGTTTTTTCCTACCCATTTCCACGTCATTTTTAATTTTATCACATATGACACCATGTCATCATGTATATTTTAAATTCAAGATTTAGTTAGCAAATTTGAAATTATTTTACCTTCAGTTACTCTCACAAAAGGGGCATCCAAAATCACAAAGATAAATGACTAAATCATCAAGTGTTTAAGTTTTGTAGCCAAATTGAAAAATTTTGCCAAGTTGAATGCACATTAACACTCATGCCATTTTTTATGGCTTGAGTATCAATTTGACTACTAAACTTGCACATTTTTTTTTTCAATTTAACCACTAAACTTCTAATTGAGTCAATTTAACCATTTTACATTGGAGAAATGGTCAATTTGACCATTGAACTTCTAATTTAAACTCTCTTTTTTTTTTGAATTTTTTATTTATTAATTATACTAAAAGGTGAAATTATGTTCACAATATTCCTATGACTATATTCTATTTGTGTCTCATTTTAACTTTTGTTATAATCTTTTTTTAAAAGTTTTATTTAAATTATTTTTTACTTTAAAAAGTTAATTTTTTTTTAAAAAATTTTAATTAATTTAATAGTAAAGCATTTTTTTCAACCTTAAAAAAATAAGAACATTAAATTAGTAAATTTTTTTTTTAAAAAAAAGGACATTAAATTAGTAAAATTAAAAAATAAAAAATTTTTAACTTAAAAAATAAAACATCTTTTTCAACATTAAAAAAATAAGAACATTAAGTTGAATCATAATTTCAACTTTTAGTAAAATTAAAAGATAAAAAATTCAAAAAAGCTTAAATTAAAAGTTCAGTCGTCAAATTGATCATTCTCCGAAAATAAAATGATTAAATTGACTCATTAGAAGTTCAATGGTCAAATTGACCATTCTACCAAAGTAAAATGGTTAAATTGACTCAATTAAAAGTTCAAGGATTAAATTGAAAAAAAAAACAAATTTAATGACTAAATTGATACTTAAGTCCATTTTTTATCATTCTTGATTGGCAAAATCCCTTTTTATTCTTATAAGTTTTTTTTACTTGACCACGCAAATTCATATTTTCAATTGTTTTTTTTTTTTTGATTATTTAACTTTTTGTGGACGATCAGTTGAGTCCACAGTGAAGGTGATTTTTGTCCAACTCCGCCTTGAAACTGAAGCAACCCGCAGCAACAAAGAAACAAGACAAACAGCCGGCTATTTGGAAACCTAAGAAACTGAAAGCAGATCAGAAAACTGATACGGAAGAACCTAATAAGTCTGGAGCAAACCTTATTGATGAATCGAAAACAGATCAAAACCCCAATTTGATGGAATCTCCAAAAGCTACGATGAAACCAGCCAATCTAGACAATCCTATAAAGGAATCAGAGAGCATTGCAGCAGATTCAACTGGACCAGACGCACACCCAGTTGCTACTTTAATTGAGTCCGAACAGAAATTAGATGAGGTCCCGATGGCAGCTCTTCTCCCATCACAGGAGGATGAAATCCAAGAGATCCCGAATGATCCTAATCAATAGGAACATACAGTGACGGCAACTGGAATAGAAGCTCCTCTACCAGCCTTTTCTGATGTTGTTCATGCAGCGGAGAACATCTGTCACATGATCGAGGATATCATTGAGATACAGAGACAACATCAAAGCCTAAAGCAAAACGTTCTGCCAAACGATATCAGGCTTCCACAATAGTGACTAGATCGAAATCTCGTCAAGTATCCTTAGCTAATTGAAGTCATTCTCAATGATTGAGATCATATGGAATGTTAGGGGAAGCTCATCCTCAATTTTTCGACTGCGGAATTTAATTTCTACCCATAAACCGCGTTTTCTTGTTTTATTGGAACCAATGATCGATGTCTCTCATTTTGCTCAATTTGGTTTTCAGCTAGGATTCAGAAGTTGTTTCAGTAATTGCTCGGGGAAAACATGGATATTCTGGGTAGAGGATATAGTTTTGAATGTTGTTTCCAACTCGGAGCAGTTGATCAACTGCCGCTTGCAATATAATTCGCAAGATGATGTTCTTTGCTCTTTTGTTTATGCTAAAACAAATCACATTGCAAGACGTAGGTTATGGCATGATTAGGAATCTTTTTCAAATGATCATTGTGAGCCATGGGTAGTAGTAGGAAATTTTAATGTTGTAAGGTAATCTGATGGATGTTTGGGGACTCTCTTTGCCATTAGGCCTATTCTGCATTTTAATAATGCCATTGAAGCTGCAGGTCTGGTGTATCTTCCTCACATTGGATCAAGGTTCACTTGGTACCGATCAACAACCCCCTTATGTGGAAGAGATTTGATGCAAGAACAATGTTGGAAACAATGACTAAACAAAAGAAAAGCTGAAAAACTGAGAAAACTCTCTAGTTTCCGAAAAAACGACTAAAGTCGAAAATTATCAAATAATCAAAAGCTATTTGTAACTAAGACAAAACGAGATATTTATAACCTAAAATCCACCCTAATCCTAATCGGAATTAATTAAAAGAATCCTACTTAAAATTAATAAAAAGAATCCTAATCGAAATTAATAAAAAGAATTCTAATCGGAATTAATAAAAAGAAACCTAATCCAATTCAGAAATAACAAATAACAAAATTACAAAATACCCCTAAATGAACAGTGACCTGAGATGAATAGTGCCCCATGAACAGTGCCCTGGCATCATTCTCCCCAGCAGGAAAAAGATTCGCCCTCAAATCTGACTCGGCCTCGCCCACTACATCATCTTCCTCCGACATTTACCGATCCACCTTTAGATGGCAAGTTCTTTCGTTTAATCCGTGAATGATCATGAGAATGCAGTTCCTTGAACTATCTAATAACTGACTGTGATCCGATAACGGAGCAACCTGCTTAGGAAGCTCGAACTGATTTGTATTTTTTCCAAAACAACCAGTGTAAAATTTTCAATTGCCCTCCTCATCTTCCCACGAAATTCTATTCCGGACAGCAAATTCCTTGGTGTCTCCTTCTTCAAATTCGTAGGTCCCAGTGTGATATTCTCGCCATCCTTGCTGAAGGAATATATGTTTCAAAATCCATCATGTGTCGCCTTCATATCATACTATCACAGCCTCTCTAATAGAATGTGCATGCATCCATAGGAACAACATCACACTAGACCTCGTCCGTATATTCTTTTTCCAATCGAAAATCGAACAAAGCACATTTTGCTGACTTTTACCTCAATGCTCTTCTTCAACCACGACAATTCTTAGGGCAATGGGTGCTCAATTGTTTCCAAACCCAAGTTGGAAACCATTGTTGTGGAAACCACATTCTCGCAACTACCGCCATCAATGATCATGTTGCAAACCTTCCCTCCGGTAGTACATCGAGTATGGAAGATATTATGCCGCAACCAAGACTCATCTTCTACTGCCGCCACACTTAACACTCGTCGAATCACAAGGGACTCTCCCGAATCAGCATATACAATGTCCTCCTCCTTTTGTGTTCGTCATCAAAACCTGGGTCAAGCACCTCCTCGCTAAGTGTCACAAACTGCCTATTTGGACAGTCCGCAACAAAATGCCCAATGCCCTGACATTTAAAACAGCGCTTGGCTATTGCCGCCACCGCCGCCTCTTTGCCAATTCCGCTATGCTGTCTGTCCTTGACTACCGACTTACCCTTGTCTCCCCTACTCACAGCAATCGCCGCCGCTAAAGAGGATTGCCCACTAGGGTTGTCCTGAAATCTGTTTAGAACCCTAGATCCCGAACCACCGCTGCTCTTCCATCTAAGCTGTCCCCTGACCTTCAAGACCAATCTACAAACATCTTCATACATCCAATATTGCTGCAGTTGAACCACATCACCAATCTCGAACTTCAAACCCACCAAAAATCTCTCCACCATCTGCTATTCTTCCTCAACGATATCGCACCTCATGCGCAATTGATTAAATTCCGGAATGTAATACTCCACTGAAAGATCCCGCTGCTTAATGGAATGATAATCAATGAGCGCCTCTTGCCGATAGTGTACCGGCATTAACTTCTTCCGCAGGAATTTCTTCATCTTATCCCAAGTCGAAATTTTTGACTTTCCTCTCTGGCACGTTGCTTCTTAACGTGCTCCCACCAGATAGACGCTTGTTTTCGTATTTTAATCGCCACGATCTTAACCTTCTGTTCTTCTGTCAATTCTCGAAGATTGAAAATCCGCTCCATCGTATGTAACCAATCTAAAAATTCATCAGGATGCATCCTATCTTCAAAATCGGGAATCTTGATTTTCATGCCGAAATTCTGGAAAGAAGATGGTTGTCGTCCATGTCATTCCTGTTGGTTTTGTCGCCCTCGGTTCAACTCCGCAAACGAATTGTCATCTTCCTCCTCATCGTCGGATTCAATCTCCGATTCCGCACCCTTCTCGGACTGAACATCCAACCGTGCCTCCGCTAGTTGCCTCTCCAAGTCCTAGATTCGCCTTCTCTGTTCTGCGTTTTCATTCTCAACTTAATGTGGGTCTCGTTGACGAGGCAATTCGTCTTCCTCAGGATCGACTCCAGGTCCCCTTCCAACACGACGCTGTCCACGACCTCCACGAATTTGCTCAATCATTGATTTCAGCAACCTGAATCTCTGATACCAACTGATGCAAGAACAATGTCAAAAAGAATGACTAAACAAAAGAAAAGCTAGAAAACTACGAAAACTCTCTAGTTTTTGGAAAAAAGACCAAAGTTGAAATTTATCAAATAATCAAAAGCTCTTTGTAACTAAGACAAAACGAGATATTTATAACATAAAATCTACCCTAATCCTAATCGGAATTAATAAAAAGAATCCTAATCGAAATTAATAAAAAGAAACCTAATCCAATTCAAAAATAAAAAATAATAAAATTACGAAAAATACCCTTAAATGAACAGTGATCCACAATGAATAATGCCCCATGAACAGTGCCCCGGCATCAGACTTGATCATATTTTGGTGAATTCACAATGGGGTGCTCTGTTTCAGAAGACAAAGATAGAACATTTGCACAGGCGAACTTCTGATCATTGTCCTATGTCAATTGGTTTTTCGCTGGTATTGCAAAGGGGAAGGAGACAATTCGGTTTCAGAATATATGGCTTCATCACTCTGATTTTATAACAGTGAGACAAATTCTTGTTGTAATGAGCAAGTGGGAAATGGAATGCAAATTCTGGAAGCTAAGTTGAAGAAATTAAAGGCGGATTTGCGAATTTGAAATTAGGATGTGTTTGGTAACCTTCAGAACAATATGAAGCTGGCAGACGACAACTTTCATCAAGCTGAATTGAATTATGCATCTAATGATTCTAAGGATAATAGGGCTGCTCTTAATTTGGCCAGAAGTAGACTAATTTTTTAGATGAAGTGCTGTGATGCCTATTGGAGGCAGAAGTCAAGGATTAAGTGGTTATCGGAGGGGGATGCGATGACTTTTTACTTCTGTAAAGTCTGGCACACCAACAAGCCGTATTTGCATATTATAAGGTTAAGACAGCTGAAGATGTTTGGATTTCGGACATTGCCCAAATAGAGGAGAAAGCTGTTCCGTTTTACTCCTCAATGTTCACCGGAGAACAATCATGTATGCAGCATGAAGATAGTTTTTAGGAACATATCCCTGCGTTGGTAAATGATAAAGACAACAGAGACCTTTCATTACTTCCTACCGGTAAAGAAATCAAGAAGGTGGTTTTTGAGTTGGATGGAAACATAGCTCTGGGAGTAGATGGATTCTCGGGGAAGTTCTTTACAGCTTGTTGGAGTATTATTCATAAGGAAATGGAGCAGGCAGTGCAAGATTTTTGGGATGGGAATTATATGCCGAAGGCCTTTAAAGCTACAAACATAATTTTAATTCCAAAAATTTCCAATCCAGGAGGTTTAGGGGATTATACGCCTATTAGTTTATGTACTTTCGCCGCCAAAATCATAAGCAAAGTAATCTCAAACAGACTAGCACGGATGCTACCGAAGATTATCTCTGCCAATCTGATACAAACCCTCGTTTAAGGGTATTCTCTAGAAGACCTAAGCAACCAAAAGACAAAGAGGAGGCTTTAGTTTTTGACCAATTCCTAGGTTTACTAAGTCTGCAGATGGAAGTAGTTGATTGAGGAAGTGGAAGGTGGATAGAATTAGTGGATAAACATTCCGTTACTTTAGCAGTTAGTTATTCCCTTATTTCAGTATTTAGTTAATAAATACCTGGAATATTTTTTTATTATAAATTAAATAGACCAGAAGATTTCATTTTCTATCATCAAAGTTTTTTCATGAATAGTCCCTTCTTTGTTTGGAGAGATTGTCCTTCACATATTGGACTTTACTGTTAATAAAAATTCTCTTGTTCCTTATTTTTCTTATTTTTGCTTCCTGATACTTTTAGTTCTTATCATCCGGTGTCAGAGCCAAATTGATCGAGGATGGTGAATACTCGTAGCTCCTCCAAACCATCATCTGAATCTCAGAACACCCAACCATCATCCCCATCTGATGCTGACCCCGTGGAGTTACAGCTTGCTGCTATTGCTTCCAAACCTGAAACTATAGACACCTTGGCTGCAAAAGTTGCTTCTTCGGAAGCACATAACAATGTTGCCCAACTGTCTGCCTCAAATACTGAGCACAACAAGTGTAAAGAGCATTCATTTGGCCCTCGACGCAATAACTGGGCAGAAAACGATGAAGAAGATGCTGATCAGCCATATTGGAGATGAAATTCAATGCCAAGGCCCCACGAAAAAGCTGAATTCCCCAAGTTTGAAGGAGGCCATCCTAGAGGCTGGATATTGAAATTTGAAAGATATTTCCGTTAGTACCAAATTCCTGAGGAATTGAAAGTTGACATAGCTGCCATGTCATTGGAAGGAGATGCTTTGGATCTTTTTGTTAGGAACTTGTTCAAACTCTGCAGGGGAATTATGGCCCCGCTGAATTTCAAAATTGTGACGAGTTCTTATATTCAATCAAACAGATAGGTAGAGTTCAGGATTATAGACAAGAATTTGCTCCACAATCTGCACGAGTGATGAACTGGCCTTACCATTTAAAAGTAAAGGCATCAAATCCGAAGGAGTCACAGGATTAAAACCAAAAACCAATTCAAAAGGAGAGTAATGAATAGAGGAGTGTATGCATCTATTATAAGCAAATTTAGTAAGTGGCAAATAATCCTCCTAAGATGTCAAGTTCCTTTTGATCATAACCCTTAATAAAGTCCCCAAAATTCTATTAACCACTTCCATTTGGCCATCGGTTTGTGGGTGACAAGTGGTAGAGAATAGCAATTTAGTCCCAAGTTTACTCCCCAACAATTGTCCTAGGAATTCCATGCAAGCACACAATTTCTTTAAAGAACAAGTCAACCAAATGATGAGCGTCATCACTCTTAGTACAAGCAACCAAATGAGCCATCTTAGAGAACATATAAACAACTACATAGATCGAATCCTTACCCCTCCTTGACCCAGGCAATCCCAACACAAAATCCAACTACTTCAAAGGTAGCAGGAGTTGGCAAAGTTGTTCTGAAAATGACCTCAGGAAAGTTGGTGACCAAACCAATGTGCTGCATGTGCTCGACATCCGCAAGAACTTGCTGTCCGGTTCACTCCTTAGCAAGAATGGCTTCAAACTAGTCTTTGTTTCTGATAAGTTTGTTATGTCTAAGAATGAGATGTTCATAGGAAAAGGTTATCTTAATGATGGGCTTTTCAAGATGAATAAAATGACTATTGTAACCAAGAATGCTCTTAATGAAAATGCATCTACTTCTGCTTATTTGATTGAGTCATCTTATTTATGGCATGCTAGATTAGGACATGTTAATTATAAATCCATAAAGAAACTTATGAATATGGATTGGTACCTAAATTTGATTGTTCTAAAGAAAAATGTCAAGTATGCATTGAGTCTAGGTATGCCAAACTTTCTTTTAATTCAATCGAGAAAAGGATTACTGAACCTTTGGATTTGATCGATACTGATATTGGTGATATGTAAAGTACTCAGTCAAGAGTCCGAAAACTTTATTATATCACGTTTATCGATGATTGCACGAGATATTGTTATCTTTACTTACTTAGTAGTAAAGATGAAGCAACTAATGCATTCAAGAATTATAAATTTGGGGTTGAGACTCAATTAAATAAAAAGATCAAAATAATACGAAGTGATAGAGGAGGAGAATATGAGTTTCCTTTTGAGAAAATTTGATCCAAGTTTGGTATAATACACCAAGTTACTCCTCCTTATACACCACAATCAAATGGTGTAGCCGAGAGGAAAAACCGGTCTCTAAAGGATACAATGAATGCTTTGTTAAATAGTTCCGGTTTACCTCGGAGTTTGTGGGGGGAAGCTATTTTATCAGCTAATTTTATTTTAAATAGAGTACCTCACAAAAAGACACAACAAATTCCCTACGAAGAATGAAAAGGTCGAAAGATTAATTTGAAATATCTCAAAGTGTGGGGGAGTTTGGCTAAGGTTGCGGTTCATAAATCTAACAAGGTGAAAGTTGGATCGAAAATCGTGAATTGTGTTTTTATTTGATATGTGTCTAATAGTAAGGCATTTCAAATATACATATTAATACTTTTATAGAATCAATGGATGCTATATTCTTTGAGGATATTTTTCCGTATAACAAAGTATAGGAATCTGTGGATAAGAGACCTTAGAAAACTGCACCAATAAGTAATCCTATAGAAGTTGAACCTAGGCATAGTAAAAGGCAAAGGACGCCTATGACTTTTGAGCCTGATTTTGTAACTTATTTGTTAGAAAATGAACCTCAAACTTACAACAAGACCGTGACTTCTCTAGAAGCTTCATTTTGGAAGGAAGCTATCAACAATGAAGTTGATTCCATTCTGTCTAATCATGCTTGGGAATTGGTTGATTTACCTCCCGGTAGTAAACCATTACAATATAAGTGGATTTTCAAAAAGAAAATGAAGGCAGACAGTACTATTGATAAATACAGAGCAAGGCTTATAGTAAAAGGCTATAGGTAACGTGAAGGTCTAGATTACTTGGACACTTATTCGCCTGTTGCTAGAATTACTTCTATAAGGATGTTAATCACGGTAGATGCTTTGTATGGGTTAGAAATATATCAAATGGATGTTAAAACAGCTTTTTTAAAAGGAGACTTGGAAGAAAAAATTTATCTGGAACAACTTGGATGGTTTATAGTTCCTAGACAAGAAAAGAAAGTATGTCGTCTAGTTAAGTCATTATATGGCCTAAAACAAACACCAAAACAATGGCATGCAAAATTCGATCAAGCTATGCTATCAAATGGTTTTAAATATAACAAATGTGATAAATGTGTATATGTCCAGCACATTCATGATAGTTTTGTTATTTTGTGTTTGTATGTAGATGATATGCTTATTGTAGGCAGCAGTAGTAAAATTGTCAAGACTACTAAACAAATGCTAGCAAGTAAATTTGAGATGAAAGATATGAGAATTGCGGACGTGACCTTAGGAGTTAAAATCTAAAGAACATCCAGAGGGCTTGCTTTATCATAATCTCATTATATTGAAAAGAATCTAGGTATTTGATCAGTAAAAACCCCGTTAGATGTTAATTTATATCTTGCTAAAATATTGGTGAAGGAAAGAATCAAAAGGAGTACTCAAGTGTGTTAGGCAATTTAATGTATGTAATGAACTACACTAGACCAGACATAGCTTGTGTGATAAGTAAACTTAGTAGGTTTACAGCAAATCCAAATGAAAATCATTGGAGAGTTGTGTACAGTGTACTAGGTTATTTGAAACATACTTAGAAATACGCTTTGTACTGCACTACATATCCTGTAGTACTTGAAGGATTTAGTGATGCAAATTGGGTTACCGATTCACACGGTACAAAATCAACGAGTGGTTATATGTTTACACTTGGTGGTGGAGCAGTGTCTTGGAAATCATCCAAACAAACTTGTATAGCATGTTCCACCATGGAAGTAGAATTTCGTGCTTTAGACAAAGCCAATGAAGAAGTAGAATGGCTTCAAAATTTTTTGGAAGATATTCCTAACTGGCCTAGGCCAATACCAGGTGTTTGTATACACTATGACAGTTTAGCAGCTATAGGCAAAGCAAGGAATGTTATGTATAATGGTAAGTCTCGACATATACGCCGAAGACAAGATACTGTTAGACAACTACTTTCTAGTAGGATTATCACAATAGACTTTGTGAAATAAAAAAAAAACATTGTGGATCCATTAACTAAAGGTTTAACTAGAGAGGCAGTTGAAAAAACTTCAAGAGGAATGGGGCTAAGGCCTTTATGAGTCACTGTAGCAGAACCCTACCTAATTGACTGGAGATCCTAAGATCTAGGTTCAAAGGGAAAACAAAGTTATGGTTGACCATTAGAAGTACTATTAAAATCTTACCCATTCCTGTCAAAACAGTCCAAAATTGGCATGCTAAGCTAAGACTTTTAATTATTCTGAATTGGCCAAAGGGAATTCAAAAATCACCTATGCAAGTGGAAGTGTGGTCACTTCTATGAGAATTGACAAGGTTGGTTCTCTAAAGCACTCGTGAAACAAGGGGGTGTTTATGGCCAGAAAGAACATAACAGTGAGAACCAATTTTGTAAAGAGAAAATTGTGTGATACTTGTTGTCTAGACTTACAATAAAGATGACGGTTCAAAGACATTGTTCTACCGATTAGTTGTAAGTCCGATAAGTCTCACTAGGGCAGGTTGAAAGTTTCGGCTACCTAACCCAATGCAATTAATTCTTGTAAAATAATCATACAATGTATTTTCATGCATACATACACAAAGCTATGGAGACGTCTAAAGTTCTCATTCATGTGGGAGATTGTTGGAACCTACTTTAGTAATGAATGAGAAGTAATGTATCCCATATTGGAAAAAATACAAAGAAAAAATATCCTTATATATGAGGTTTAATTAGTAGTGTTTGGGTCCCAAAGAGCACCCACTTTTGTTGAAGGGGAAGGACCTAGACTAAGTTAACCTCCACGCCCGACTGAGCAGGTCGATGTGTGGTTATCTGGTACGTTGTCTGAAACTCTTGTTCTTGTTATTTGGTACGTTGTGGGGGAACAATTTTGTATTAAGGACACTCTGTGCATTCAGTGGATTCGTAGGCCTGTTCTTGTTATTTGGAACTCATATGTTCCACACCAGAGTTCAAAAAAGGGCCAACTGGAATTCCTCCTCTGAGTTCATAATAAAGTCCGGAAGATCTTTAAAACTTGCTGTTGGAAAAGAGGACCAATGCCAACCTTTCTCCGCTATCTTCCAAACCTCACTAGCCTTGCTAGCTACTTCGTTTTTTATGCCCGGACATCCAGTGTATTTACGAATGAATATCTGGAATGACAATGACTGACCAATACATGTCGAGGAAGTCTCCCACTGCTGAATGAGTTGCATCATTAAATATGTAAATAGATTGATCCTCATACAAAAAGGTGCTTTGTTTGGTGTCTGATGGATAAAATCCCGATATAGCATATGTTTCACAAGTTCGAGCTGTTGTACGTTGTGGGGAACAATTTTGTATTAAGGACACTTTGTGCATTCAGTGGGTTCATAGGCCTGGGAAACTCTTGTTCTTGTTATCTGATGCGTGGTGGTCTCTATGTTAGAGAGATAGACCCATTCTATCTTGCGAAACTCTTGTTCCTGTTATCTGATACGTTGTAGGGGAATAATTTTATATTAAGGACACTGTGTGCATTCAAAGGATTTGTAGGTCCGTCTTAGAGAGACCCATTCTATCTTGGGAAACTATTGTTCATGTTATATGGTACGTTATGGTCTCCATCTTAGAGAGACAGACCCATTTTATCTTGGGAAACTCTTGTTCCTATTACTGGTACATTGTGGGGGAATAATTTTGTCTTAAGGACACTCTGTGTATTCAGTGGGCTCGGTTAATTTACCTGCAAACAGGTTCTTCTATTTGTATTCTATAATTTCTATCATTTATTGGAACTCACAATATTGTGATTAAATTAGATATGTTAAAGGCCTTTGATCGGGTATCATCGTGGTTTTTTTTATCGAAAGTGATGGAGAAGTTTGGGTTTGGAAAGCATTTTCTTAATCTGATTAGCAATTGTGTATCCCATAATAAATTTTTGGTGATGGTGAATGGCAAACCACATGGCTTTTTTGAATTAGAAAGGGGAGTAAAGCAAGGAGATCAGTTATTTCCTAGTCTTTTTATCATTACAACCAAAGTTTAGTCGCGAGTCTGAATGCAATGCTCGACTCTGGCAAAATTGAAGAATATGCAACTGATGATCAGGGTTTATTGGTTTCTCATTTGAGGGTTTGCTGATGACATTATTATCTTCTCTAAAAGACTCAAAGCTAATCTTAAGAAGCTTATGGATTATTGAATTTCTACCAAGATGCCTTGGGACAACTAATTAATAGACATAAAAGTTCTTTTTATGTTGCTAATTCACCTCCAATTTGACAAATACAACTTGTTAGATAATTATATTGGCTATTATTTCGGTATTTGTGTTTTTATTAGGCTGAATAAAAATTTGGTTTTTGAATTAATTAATACCTATTGAGTGGTTAAGTTAGATTAATACTCTTAAAGATAAATATTTCTCATCTGATAATTCTGTAGTTGTATTTATTTATTTTGGATATTCTCATATTTAATATTATGATTATCTTATATAAGAATATCTTGCATATCTTTCTACATTGCTATCTTTGAGTGATAAAGTTTGATAACGATCAAACCACGTGCTAAAAGCCTTGCTGAAATTCATTATAAATATTCTCCCGAATATTTATGGTAGATAATTTGGGAGGAGTACATCTACTTCACTATTGCAGACTGTCACGGGTGTATCACGGGAGTGTCACAATAGTTCTTGTGGATCAGTTCCAGAACTCATTGGGAGTTCGGCTTCGAGAGAAGTTTTGTCATCTTCAGAGGGATTCTAGAAGATGCTGCAATATAAACAAGAAGGATTCTTGTTGTGAGTTGATAAGATAAAAATTAGAATAGTGTAGTGGTAGACTAGAGGGATTCTATTGTTCTATGCTACATTCTTGTAATGTTCTTATCTTAATGAATTTTGCAGCTTAGCTTTGCTTTGAGGACGTAGCCTAAGATTGGATTTATTCCAATATGGTAAACCTCGTTAAATCTTGATGTTCATTTATTTACGCTAAATTTCTATACTCAGCTTTTTAATTACAACTTAATTAAGTAATTTCTAACCAAAGATTCTTTTAATTGGTATCAGAGAACTAACGAATTAGTTGAAGATCTTGGATTTAGAATCTTTTTGTGTAGCAATGAGTGGACTGCAAGAAGGAGGATCTGTGAGTAGGCCACCTCTTCTCAACGGATCAAATTATTCATAGTGAAAGGCTCGAATGACTACGTTTATTAAAACTCAAGATGAAAAGGCCTGGAAATTAGTCCGAAAAGGATGGACCCCCCTCAAAGATGAGAAAGATCAGTTGAAGGATGAAGATACCTGTACAGAAAAAGATGATAGAAAAGCTAATTTTAATTCAAAAGCTCTTAATGCTATATTTAATGCAGTTGATATTAATCAGTTTCGTTTGATTGCTCAATATATTTCAGCTAAGGAGGCCTGGACAACGTTACAAACTACACATGAAGGAACATCCACTGTGTGTCGCTCCAAACTACAAATGATAAGTTCTCAATTTGAGAAATTACAAATGGTTGAAACTGAATCAATTGCTGATTTCCATGCAAAATTGAGTGATCTAGCTAATGAGTCTTTCATGCTTGGAAAGAAAATGACCAATGAAACATTGGTACGCAAAACTCTGAGATCACTTCCGGAACAGTTTGCTCATAAAGTAACTGCAATTGAAGAAGTAAAGGATATTGATACGATCAAATACAATGAACTGATCGGCTCGCTGCAAACCTTTGAGATGAACTTAAAGCTAAATCGGAAAGATAAAAGTATTGCTTTTCAAGTTGCTAATGTAAGAAATCGAGCAGCGGAAACAAAATAATTTTACGAAAAACGATCGTATCAGACTCATTATATTTGTAACTGTTTTTTATGTCTATAGGTTCAGATATATAAATACCTTTTGTCGCGTAGATCAACTATCTCAATCAACTCCCTAATTGTTGAGCCTCTAGATCATCCACACGAATCCTGCAGACAATGACTTTGTGTCCCGACACGAAAACATAGAAAAACAACGTTTGTTTTTGTCTTCTGTATTCAGAAGATAAGTTACGGCTAGGGTAATAGTTTATAAATAAACCTTTAAGATCTAGTCCTAATGGGCTAAGCCCATTAGTTGGGCCTTTTCTTATCCCTTTTAGGA
>JAOXNR010022981.1:3128-18650 GCA_028571225.1 Parsonsia alboflavescens | reverse complement strand
GTTAATTGAGATCGTTAACTCACTAACAGAGACAAGCACGTGCAACCCACGTGCCGTTTAGAACTATACTGTTGTCCAATAAAAAATTTCACTTTATAACCAAGATTCATTTCTCAAGATGAGCATCCTACAGCAAGTAGTAGCACCACAGAGTTTTGTACCATTGAGACCTCTGATGGCGTCAAGCTTGATACCAGAATTTTGAAGCCTTCAGCACCATATGCGATTGATGGTGGAGGCAATCTGGTGATTGTGTTGGTTCACAATTACTCCATTCGTGGTCGCTGCCAAGGTCTCACCAATAGCAACACAAGACTTCTGGCCAATTGGGGCTTTACAGCTGTCACTTTAGATGCTAGGGGTGCTGGCAGATCCACTGGCCGTCCTTCTCTCACCGGATCCTCCGAAGTCGACGACTTAATCTCCGTTCGCCACTGGGCCACCTAAAGTTTGTCTGCTAATCGCATCCTCCTCGTGGGTTCTTGAGCAGGTAGGCATATATACCGCTATTAGTTTCCTTTGTCCTCTCGAAAATCCCCTTCGTCTTTATCCGCCAATGTTTTGTCTGGTTTGAAATGATTGAGCTCAGTTTTTGATTGCTCTATGATTCTCCTTTCTTATGGGAAGGGAGTCATCTCGATGATGTGATGCGCATTGTGGAGGACTTCTGGAAGCCAGTGGTGCTGTTCGGTGTAAGAATGCTTACCATAGCACAAATGCTCTTGCAGGCTGCTAGGCTATGGTTCAAATCTGGTGTGACTATTCAGATTCGGTCGGCGACGGTTCAGATTTGGTGTGGGGGGATTCAACGAGGTTGGACATTGTGCTAGAGATAGTGGAAAAAGTGTATCAACAGTCTTTGCTTCAGTGGACTGCAATCGTGGCATTTGGGCAGTCCATAGGTTGCAGCTTTGCCAACTTGGTGATCGAAGGTATACTGTCAAATGGAAGTCCTAGTAATGTGGTACCATCAACAATTCAGTTGTCCTTGGATCATATCTTAGCTAAAATGAGACTTAAAAGGTCAAATATTTGGTGGTGTTGTTGGTAGTGCGATTCCAACAAGAGTTGTAAGGTTCTTGGGTCATAGCTTTAGTGATCTGGGACTTAGAGGTGAACTTTCCATGGACTACTGGAATTTTCTTCTTAGATGATAGTGAGAACAAAATAAAAATGCCCCTGAAAAAGATCATGTGAATGGCATGTGGGTTGGACCGTTAGTGACTTAATAGTCCAAGTTGACGGAAGGTTATAACTGAGTGAATTTGAGAGATGAAGGTTACGGATAAATCGAAAAATAATAAAGGGTCATATGTGAATATTTGGGATAAATTCAAGATTACGGTGGCTAATTAACCTTAAATTAAAATATACATTTTCAACTAATTATTAAAAATATTTAAAAAGACAACAAAGAGTCATTTAAGTTGAATGGATAAAGAATATATAAGAAAGGAAAAAAGAAGAAAAAGGAGGCTCCTATATTTTAGGAATTCTCTCTCCAATCATTGAACTTACACCTCAGGTTCCTTCATGGCGGCTGCGACTCCGTCGGCAATCTCATTCTGGACGGTACCCCTCTTGATGGTTTGAAATCTTTTGCCTCCCTCTTCTCATTCATTCCATCATCATTAGCTCTCCTTTTCTGTTTCAAGAAATGGTCCTCACACAAGGGAGAAGCAACTTTGATTCCTTCACAATTTGAGATCATCCAACTTGCTTTGCCATTCAAACATGCCTTAGTCGGAAACATTTTGCATGGGAAACCTTTTATGGAGACCTTGAGAAAAGATTTCTAGATTATTGGCCTTAAAGGGCATTTTAAGTTGGTGTGGGTTGATCCACTCCATATTTTGATCAGACTCATGGCGGAAGAAGACTATGTCTGGCTCTAGATGAAGGGCCAATGGAATCTCGAAGGAGTCCCAATGAGAATTTTCAAGTGGTCACTGGATTTTTACATTGACGAGGAGCCATCGATTATCCCTTCTTGGATTCCCATTCCTGCACTAGCAATTCAACAATTCAGAAAGCACATTATCTTTTCTCTGCTATACGATTTTTAGCCCTCTCAAATCTGATGAAGCCAGGCTAAATCTAAGGAGACCTGGTGTGGCTCGGGTATGTGTGGAGATCAAGCTCTTGAAGAAACATCCCAAAAGGATCTGGATTGGACAAGGAGACAAAGGCTTTAGGCAAAATATGAAGGAAGGCCACAAACGAACCTCCTCCAGGTATTGATCGGAGGGAATTCTAGAGAGAATCAATAAATGCCTTTTCTTTCGAATATCAGATAGAGGATGATTAATGGAATCGTCGTCTGCAGTCACCAGCAAAGATCTTTGAACTTTGCCTTTACTTCGTCCACACGAAGCCCTTAGATCGTCACACGAACCAATAAGAAGGGTCTGACATAATTGAATTGCTAGATTCAATCGTGTTAGTAATTTTACCTCATTTTCTTTTAAATTCTCTGAAAAATTTTATTTTTCTCTAGACAGACACTCTGACTAAAAAAAAAAAAAAATCCAATGATCAGAAAATAGAGGCGGAAAATATAAAAACCCTAGAAGATTTTGTGATAAGATGTCTTCTGGATAAATCAATCTCTTTTTGAATTCAAAATGTTGCCTATCAGAGAGTAACTGAATTAAAATTTTTTGTTCAAGGTCAACACACCTGGAAAAATACAATTCAATCAAATAATTAACTCTTAACTATATTTTAGGTTAATTCCTATTCGTGAACTAGCCTAAACAGGAATTAGCCTAAACAATTTTAGCAAATTACGTTTAGGTTCCAAACGAGATATTACCCATTAAGCGATATGTCCTAAATATATGACCCAATAGGTCCTTGTAAAATTGGCATTTGAAATAAATGATATTTAAAGTCATGTACACTAAGCGATGCTTACCAACACATTATTGCAATCTAATTAATGAGAATGCTGATGACATGACAAAACCATCCGTGTTAAAAATAATATGTTTTAATCTCTTTATCAAGGAAGTCATAATTGAACATGAGTTATGGATTCTGCCTATTCATAAAGTTCCGTATCTCAATTCTCAACCCCGAGTAGATTAACTAAACCAAATAAGATAAATATCTCATATCTACATATTCGATCATGGCCATGCATTTCATAATCTCACTCAACCAAGAATGCCTGACATCACTCTCTTGTTATATAAGAAGGAAATATATTATATTGATCATTCAACATTCCACAACACAAATTAAGACATACTAAATACATGAATTTATTGTCCACTCAGTTACAAGTGGGGTTTAACAATATCAAAGTATGCAATCTTTCATGCAGGAATCTCTGATGACCTCAAGTTAAAAGATGAGACATAATTATCACTATGAAATCACTCATGACACTCAGATAACAATCCATGATGTGATTTCATGGCGGGTCAATCTAGTACAAAATACTTTATGCGTACTTGTGTGATGATTTGATATTTCATATCCATGACAACCGTCATCAATTAGCACATACTAGTCTCAACTTGTTATTGATATCCTAATGTCAATAAAACTTGGCTAGGGACGTCTTAAGAATAGAAAAAAAATATTTTAAGGACATTATATAATTTTTTAAATGACAGTTAGATATATAAGTAAATTTTATTATGATATAAATGACATCGTGATACAAAGTTATGCCAACTAAGTAAATCATCATATGGCCTTAGGGCATATCCAACAATCTCCTACTTGCACGAATACCAATCACTAATGAATCTACTGCGTTAGAGGTTTCGTTAGAGGATTCGTGACATTGTCATCTGTTGGTACCTTGCATATCCTAACATCTCCTCTCTTGAGAATATCTCGAATGAGGTGGCATTGCAGAATTATATGTTTGGATCGCTGGTGAGATCTCGATTCCTTAGCTTGTGCAATATCTCCATTGTCACAATAAAGCTCTATAGGATCAGTGATACTAGGAACCATCCCAAGCTCGGTGATGAACTTCTTGATCCAAATTGTCCCTTTTGCTGCTTCAGAAGCAGCAATATATTCAGCTTCTGCACTGGAATCAGCCACTGTTGCTTGTTTTGAACTTTTCCAACATATAGACCTGTTATTAAGGCAAAACACAAAACTTGATTGCAATCGAAAATCATCTTTATCAATTTGAAAACTAGCATTAGTGTAGCATGTTACAATGAGCTCTTCATCACCTCCAAATATTAATAATGTATCCTTAGTATTTCTTAAATGTCTAAGGATACTCTTAACAACAGTCCAATGGCATTCCCCTAGATCAACTTGGTATCTGTTTGTCATGTTCAAAGCATATGAAACATTATTACCTGTACATAACATAGCATACATGATAGATCCCATGGTAGATGGGTATGGAATCTTACTCATGTGTTGTCTTTCTTCCTCTGTTGTAGGGCACTGTCCTTTCGAAAGATTTATGCCATGTGTCATAGGCAAGTGTCCTTTCTTTGATGCTTGCATGCTAAACATCTTGGGCACCTTGTCTATGTACGTATTCTGACTTGGGCCAATCAACTTTCTGGATCTATCTTTATAGATCCTTAAACCTAGCATATAATTTGCTTCGCCCAAGTCTTTCATGAAAAAATAACTCCCTAGCCAAGTATTTACAGACTGTAAAGTAGGGATGTCATTTCTAATAAGAAGTATGCCATCCATATATAATATCAGGAATACCACAATACTAACATTGAACTACTTGTAGACACAAGGTTCATCTTCATTTTTGATGAAGCCAAATTCCTTGACTGCATCATCAAAACGAAGATTCCAACTACGAGATGCTTACCTTAATCCATAAATGGACCATTGTAGCTTGCACACCTTTCTCTGGATTGACAAAACTATCAGGTTGTGTCATACATCCTCAAGAAGCTTTCCATTCAGAAAAGCAGTTTGGACGTCCATTTGCCAGATTTCATAATCATTATATGCTGCTATAGCGAGTAGGATCCTGATGGATTTAATCACAGCTAGAGGTGAAAAAGTTACGTCATAGTCAATACCATGAACTTGTTTGAAACATTTGGTGACTAATCGCCTCTTGTAAGGATGAATCCAGGTCAGTTTTCTTTTTCAAAACCCATTTGCACCCAATGGGTTTTACTCGTTCAGGTGGATCAACCAAAGTCCAAACCTGGTTTGTATATATGGATTGCATTTTAGATATTATGGCTCCAACCCATTTCTTAGAATCTGGGCCTATCACAGCTTCTCGGTAAGTAGTACCCACATCTTGATCCATGAACAACACGTCACCATTCTAAGTTATCAAAAACCCATATCTCTATGGCTGACGATGTATCCTATGTGAGCTATGCGGAGCTTGTGTCTCTTGAGCAAGTTCTTGATCAACCATAGGTTGTGGTGTCTGCTTAGTTTCTATCTCTATATCAATTGTATCTGTTTGTAGTTTTTGAACTTCTTCGAGTTCTACTTTTCTTCCACTCGTTCTTTTCATGTGGGGTTATGAAAGTAGTACACTTCAGTTAATTTAGGATAACCTATGAAGAGACATTTGTTAGATTGGAGCTCAAGTTTATCAAAAACTGGATGTTTAACGAAAACTTCACAGGCCTAAATCTTCATGAAAGACATTTTGGGATGTTTCCTAGTCCATAACTCAGATGGTGTCTTTTGAATTGATTTAGATGGAACACGATTCAGTGTAAATGCAACTGTTTCTAAAGCATATCCCCAAAAAGAAACTGGAAGGTCTGCATGACTCATCATTGATCAAACCATGTCTAATAAAGTTCGATTTCTCCTTTCAAATACCACATTCCATTGTGGAGTGGCTGGAGGAGTGAGTTGTTGAACTATTCCACACTCTTTTAGATAGACTTGAAATTCTTAACTTAAGTATTCACCACCTTGATCTGAATGAAGTATTTTAATACTTTTGCCTAGTTGGTTTTGTACTTCGTTCTTGAATTCTTTGAACTTTTCAAAGGATTCTGATTTTTGTTTCATAAGATATACATAGCCATATCTACTTAAATCATTAGTAAATATAACGAAGTATTTAAAACCACCTCTAGCTTGAGTGCTCAATGGACCACACACATTGGAATGCATAAGGCCCAATAATTCAGTTGCCTTTTCATTGTGTCCAATGAACGGGGTTTTTGTCATCTTGCCCAATAAACAAGATTAATTTTCATATGATTCAAAATCAAAGGTGTCAAAATATCCATCTTTATGGAGTTTGGAAAGTCGATTCTCATTTATGTGGCCTAAGTGACAATGCTAGAGATATGTAGGATTAATATCATTTGATTTAATCCTTTTAGTATTTATGTTATAAAGAGGTGTGCCAAGATTTAGAATATAAAGGCCATTAAACAATTGTGCACTTCCATAAAAACTTTCATTTAAATAAATGGAGCAAAAGTTGTCCTTTATTATAAATGAAAAACCAATCTTGTCCAAACAAGAAATAGAAATAATGTCTGTAGTAGCAAAAGGCATAACATAGTAATTATCTAATTCTAAAATAAGTCCAGTGGGCAAAGTCAAAACATAAGTTCCTACAGCCAATACAACAACCCTTGCTCCATTTCCAACTTGTAGGTCAACTTCTCTTGCCAACGATCTACTCTTTTTGAGATGTTGCATATTCACACAAATGTGAGATCATTCAATATCTATGATGTAGAAGTAGATATATTGACTTCTATAACAAAAATACTTGGAGTTGAAGACTCATTTGCCTTCTTCTTCTTCTTTATTTCTTCCAAGTAAATCTTGCAATTTCTTTTCCAGTGTCCTTGCTCATGGCAACGGAAATGGTTTCCTTCCTTAGCCACCCCTCCTTTTGGCTTTAATGTAGTAGAATTAGGCTTGGACTTTCCAACAATTTTCTTGTCATTTTTCTTACCTTTGCCCATTCCCTTGCCCTTACCCTTGAATTCCTAACCATTAGGACATCCTTGGTTTTGGTGGACTTCTTAATATTTGATTCAACAGTTCGTAACATGCTGAGCAACTAAGGTAGAGTTTTGTCAATCTCATTCATGTTGTAGTTCACAATAAATTGATTTTAGCTCTCAGGCAATGATTGCGGTATCACATTAGTGGCCAACTCTTGACCTAGAGAAAAACCCAATTTGTCTAGGTTCTCAATGTACCCAATCATTTTGAGGACATGAGAACCAACTAGAGAACCCTTGCCATTTTGCATTCAAATAAAGCCTTGGATACATCAAACCTCTCATGCATGGCTTGCTCTTGTTAAAGCTATTTTAGGTGCTCTATCATATCATAAGCTTCCATTTCCTCATGTTGCTTTTGAAGCTCAGAGTTAATGGATGCAAGCATGAGGCAACCGACATCAATAGCATCATCTTGATGCTTCTTGTAAGCATCTTTTTCAGCCCTTGTGGCTGTGGAGGGGGGTTCTTCAGGAACATGGTCCTCAAGGACATACGCATTTTTTTCTTGTTTGAGGACTATCCTCACATTCCTGTACCAATCCAGGGTGTTCGTCTCATTCAGCTTGTCCTTCTCAAGGACCGATCAAAATGATAGTATATTATTATTTGTGTTAGGTGCCATCGTAATCTACTATAAAATATGCAAAATATAAGTATCATGAAATGATCATTTAATTTTGAAACTTAAATGACACTCCCACTATTTTCTTCAAATTAATAACCTGCATTATTAAGTCAGAAAGTTACACATTTAACTTTTTAGTGGACCAAGATCCATATTTCAGCTTACCCCTAGGGAGCTTTGGCTATCCCTCGAGATTTAGTTATTTAGCAAGCAACACATTGCTAATTGCATCTCTATACATCTCTTAGTTTAAACATGAACAACTATTGTTCTTAATGCCTCTAGATTCCCCCATCTAATTGAGGGAACCTCGTTAAGTCTACCCAATTTAAGACAATTTGGATATCACTTTTATCCCAATAAACATGGAACCTTTGCTTTGGCAAATTTACACACATTGATCAAAGTGTTAATGAGTGACATTAATTGGTAAGCTTTAATCTTGACTTAATTTAATTTGAGGGATTTGACAAAATTGATAAAGATCTCACCAATTTAATATAAGTGACCACTTAAATATTATTACTGTTTAACATGATCTTATTATAATGAAAGGTAATAACCTACAAAGTAAAAGCAAGATAAATGTGACAAATTTATAACCCATCCTACTAAATTCTCCCAAGCCAATGAGAGAATCGAAAAAGGTCAATCTAAGGGTAAAGAACAACTACTCCTAGTTGTAATAAAATTACCCTATACTATATGATAATAATATGGTAAAGAAACCTCGTGTTACATATGAGGGGATTTAGATGAGCTATGAATATATATCAGAATGATAGAGAGGTATGACACGCAGACTGTATTTAATAAAACCAAGGGCCATAACTATGCACCATGCTTAAACCACAAATTTCATAATAAACACATCAAATATGATAAAATATATAAATGATTATAAAAGGTTACGAAATTGCACAGAGAATCGACTGAAGCCCCTAAACGACAGGGGGGTTCACCCCTAAGCCCCATGGAATGAACCTGCCTAACAGTGAACAAAATAGCAGCAACTTTTGATGTAGGCACTATTCCAGAATGTTATTTCCAGAACTATAACACTGTTAGTCTATGCCTTTGGGAATCTGGCACATCAACATGGCCAGAATATTGCCATTTATACGATTCTGTTACTTGAAAAATTTAAATACATAGATTTGACACTAGTAACAAACACTTTAATCACATTATAACTAATTCTGCTAGTAAATCATGTCAATTAATTTTGTTAATCAAAAACAGAGTCATATTTAGTAGACAGTCCATATCAGCATACAGAAAGTCGAATTTAGTAAAATTCTATATCAACATACAGAAAATCAAATTTAGTAAAAATAAATAGATTCGACATTTAGAATATCAAATTCAATAAAATTTCAGTATTCACATACAGAAAGTTGAATTCAAACATATCACAAAATCGAAAAAACAGTCTGACAAATATACTCATCCAAGGACTCTGAAGCTGGGTCAGTAAATACCTTTTCTTTTAGATATCAGATGGAGGATGATTAACGGAATCATCATCTGTGGTCACCAGCAAAGATCTCTGAAATTTGCCTCCACTTCGTCCACACGAACGGTTGCCCTTAGTTCGTCACATACACATCTAAGAAGGGCCTGGCATGATTGAATTGCTAGATTCAATTTTGTTAGTGTTTTTATCTCATAAATTCTGTTTTTCTCTAGATAGACACTCTGATTGAAAAAAACCCAACGTCAGAAAAGGGAGGCGTGAAATATAAAAAACCTAGAAGACAAGAAGTCTTCTGGGTAAATCAATCTCGTTTAGAATTCTAATTTGAATCCAAAAATAGATGCCTATCAGAGAGTAACTGAATTAAAAAATACAATTCAGTCACATTATTAACTCTTAATTATATTTTAAGTTAATTCCTATTTGTGAATTGGCCTAAACAACTTTAGCTAATTACGTTTAGGTCCCAAACAAGATATTACCCATTAGGTGATATGTTCTGAATGTGTGACCCAGTAGGTCCTAGTAAAATTGGCATTTGACATAAATGATATTTAATGTCATGATCAATAAGCTGTGTCTAGCAACACATTATTGCAATCCAATTAATGAGAATGTCGGTGACAAGACAAAATCTTTCGTGTTAGAAATAATGTGTCTTAATCTTTTTGTTCAGGAATTCATAATTGAACACGAGTCATACTCGTAAAGTTCTGTATCTCAATTTTCAACCTCGAGTAGATTAACTAAACCAAATAAGATAAATATCTCATATCTACTTATTCGAGCATGGCCATACATTTTATAATCTCACTTAACCAAGAAAGCTAGACATCACTCTCTTGTTAAATAAGAGGGACAAATCCTATCTTGATCATTCAACATTCCACGACACAAATTAAGACTTATTCAATACATGCCTTTATTATCAATTCGGTTACGAGTGACGCTTGACAATATCAAAGTATGCAATTTTTCATGTAGGAATCTTTGATGACCTCAAGTCAAAAGAGACATAATTATCACCATGAAATCACTTATGACATTCATATAACAATCCATGAAGTGATTTCATGGCGGGTTAATCCAGTACACAATACTCTACGTGTATTTATGTGATGATTTGATATCTCTTATCCATGAGAACTGTCAGCAATCAGCACATACTAGTTTCAGTGTGTTATTGATGTCCTAATCTCAATAACACTTGACTAGGGACATTTTAAGAATAGAAATAAACTGTTCTAAGTACATTATATAATTTATTAAATGAAATGCTGATATAATAGTAAATTATATAATGATATAAATAGAATCATGATACAAAGTTATGCCAACTAGGTAAATCATCATATGGTTTTAGGGCATATCTAACAAAATATATAGTTTGAAGATCTTCCTCCCTATCGCGATTCATGTTGTAAATTTGGGCATGCTTTCGTAACTTGCCACAAAACACAGCAAGCTCCAGCGAACTCATTGGAAAAGCCATGCTCAACCACTGTGCATAAGGAATCAAATCATAAAGTGAAATGGGTGAAATGCACTGAAGAATCAGAAAAATCAGAAGAGTTGAAAATTGCAAATGTTCAAAATTTTGAAAAGGACTCGATAAACCCTTACCCAAATATATAAGTTGTTGAAACTAGTGGGTCTCAATCAAACAATGCTGAACAAGATGTCTAGGTGGATAAGCAGCCACAATCTCTAGACATCGAAGAAGGAGAACTTCTAGTTATCCAGAATGATCCTAATTCGGTGACTCTTTCAGAATCAATTGTCACTATTGTTCATGATGATTCTCCTGAAGATATGGATTTGATTGTTAATGGGAGAAATGGGTAAAACCTGGATAAGTCAACATAAATGGGCTCAAGGCCACAACCTTCAATACTTGAAAGTTAGACTCACGAAGTCCACGAGGATAGGTGGGCAGTGACCAGCTACCACCAATCTCCCAGGTTACTGACCTACCAAATGAGCTCTGGAGAGGTCTTACTAGACTACAACCTTCGACCTGGTAAGCTCCAATCCATCTCATCCATCCTCCATGCCATGTCTAAATTGTGCATGACTTCTAACGACTCCTAATATCTCCTATGAGCCTAAGATCACTTGGTGCGACCTTTTAGAAGAGATGATCGAGACCCTCGACGTCCACGAGCAGGTTGCGAAGTTGGTATAGAGGTTAGTTAGCGAGCTCATAGCTCTCAACAGAGACATGAATGGCAAGATATCTCTATCAAGGGAAAGTCCACAATTCTAGGAGCAATTGATGGGCTTTGATATGATCTCATGATTATCCTAAATATCTACTTTCACATAATAAAAGAGCCCTAATCTAAGAGGAAACTAATTTCTTCTCAATATATGATCGAATGATAATTAGTCGATGGACAAGGACAGTTTTTTGAGAATTGATTACACTTGATTACTCTTTGAATACTGACTTAGGCATCGGAGCCTTCCCTGGGCCATAGCCTTATCCAATGACCTACTTATTTTTTTCTCAAGTTGCCGCCATTGATGTCATCACGTTTTAGGGTTCTCTTGGAGCCCACTTCTGAGCTCCATCACTTTTGGCCCCATCTGTGGGAAGGTGACATCAAAAGCTTAGCTTTCCTCCTTACATTAAAGAAATAAATAAGCCTGATGACTCAACCACAAATGACACAAGTTCAGTCGCCGCGCCGAGGCAGACCTCTTGGCAGGACGTAGTTGAGTACAGGCGAAACGATGTCTAGTGGCCCACTCCTGGTAGAAAATAACACCCCAACATCGGTTGCCCAGTAGGAACCACCACGACCATCATGGTCTGGTCCATCTTGAAGGGCCCCAGTGAACCCTCCACTTGGGCAAGAGAGGCCCAAGCAGGAGCACACTGATCCCACTTAAATATCGTTGCCCGCAAACCTCTTGGAACGAATGGTGGTGGCCTTGGAGGGAATTTCCGATAGGTGAGAATATATGTCCACGGGATGTACACCAGTACCTTCCTGGAGAGATATATAGCTACCCCAAGGTCAGGCTAGATGTACCCAGCCTGATCAGCCTTTACCTTCAGAAGCAAGGAATGACCTTCGGCTTGACAAAGATGGTCGGGAATAGGTCGAGAGCAAGAAGGGTCATAGAGGGGAGGAATCTAACCCGTGACTAACCTCTGGGAAACTCTGAACAACGGAAGGGGGTATGACCTACGAGACAGGCTCAACCAAGTCTCTATATCTCAAGGTCAGAGATAGGATGCAAGTCTTGAAGTGCAAGGGAGCTCGCTGCGAACTCCTTTTTGTGAAAGGATATCCCCTCGTCAAAACTTGATCGAAAGGATAGACAATGATGCTCG
Source organism: Parsonsia alboflavescens (assembly GCA_028571225.1). NCBI lineage: Eukaryota > Viridiplantae > Streptophyta > Magnoliopsida > Gentianales > Apocynaceae > Parsonsia > Parsonsia alboflavescens. The sequence continues at coordinate 6,243 of JAOXNR010022981.1, read as the reverse complement.
AGGGGTAGCCCCCAATCCACTGAGGAGAGTGCCTCTCTCGGCCAATCATGGAAGGAATGGGGATCAAGAAGTACAGAGCAATGTGGACCTCACAAAGCTTTCGCCTTTTGTCCACAACATCCGGGTTTAAGTCGTAGAGGCAAAATATAATGGTACAGGGGAACCACTGCAGCATATAGATGAATATGTGTCATACATGGAGATGTTCGAGTACCTCGAACATGTTAAATGCATGGCCTTTAGGCCAACACTAACTAAGAAGGCCCAATCTTGGTTCAAAGGCATCCTCGAGGCAAGCATCTCAAGCTGGACACAACTGAAGGAGCTGTTCCTGAAAAACTATCAGAGTAGCACGAGGTGTGAGAAAGACATGAACGACCTCTTCAACATTGAACAAAAGTTTTGAGAAAGTACAAGAAGCTATTACAATCACTTCAACGACGAGGTAGTTGAGATTGAGTAGAAGAATGACGCCATCTACATCACTACCTTCAAGCAGGGATTGCAAGGGGGGTACGTAGCCCTTAGATTGGCGGAAGAGTAGGTTAAAACTATAAAGGAGCTACAATAGCTCCTAGAAAAATTGATAATGGTTAAGGAAACAACGGTCTAGAAGAAGATCCTTGGTTTCTCCTCAGCCACAGAAAAGGACAACAGAAGGCCCCCAAAAATCCCATAGGCCTCTCAAAGGGATAGGAATCACCTCCACTTGAAAAGAGGGACCTTAGACAAGAAAAGAAAGACTATAGCCAACCTTGTGAAAACTCCACTCAAGACTTGACAAGCCGAAATGTTGGTGGTCATGGAAAAAGAGGTCTAATGAAGCTGCTTAGATCTCTCAAGGGTCTTGTGGCTAAAAGAGACCTGCCAAGTTCTACCACTACCATGAAGACCATGGCCATCTCACGGAGGATTGTTTTGACCTCAAATGTGAGATCGAGAGGTTGGTGAAGGAGGGTCACAAGCAAGAGTTCCTGGCGAGGAACACAGGCCCTGTTGATCCACCTCTGGTAGCCCCGCAAAATTAGAGACCTCCAGTTGGTGAAATAAATGCCATCGAGACTAGATCAGAACGAGCTTGAGGGGAAGACTTAGAACCCATGACGGTGTCTCTCTAGGTTGGAGATTTTTTGGTATGCAAGATACTGGTAGACATTAGGAGTTCTGTGAGTGTCCTTTACCAGAGGGCATTCCACCAGATGGGGATTGATAGGAGCTCACTGATAAAGTCGGACACCGCCCTGACTTGTTTTAATGGCAGTACAAGTTACGCAGATGGGATTCTTTAAGTCCCAACAACAGTCCACATAAGTGATAGGAAGGTTATCAAGGTCATGGAATGGATAGTGGCTTATGCCCCTGGGACCTAGAACGTAATCCTAGGCAGCAGGAAGGTTATGGACCTGAGAGTAGAAATCTCTCTGCTAAGCTGTAGCACGAAAATCTAAGTTGGAAATACTTGGATCATCTTAGAAGGGAATAGACAGCTTGCCTCACTTAAGGTAACGAAGGGAGCTCCCCCGAGCTTAAACCCATAAGGGAATGATGATTACAGAATTCAAGCAACCAACTGAGGAGAAAAGGTGTTCCTCAACCCAAAATTCCCTAAGAATGGGATAAAAATAGGAGAATTGTTAAATCTTAAAATCAAAGGGAAGCTTGTGGACTTCCTTCAAGAGTGCCTGAAAGTCCTTGCCTTTCAACCTAGCGACCTCGAGGGAGTGGACCGAAAGATTGCTGAACACAAGGTCAGACTCAAATCAGGGGTCATAGCTCGAGAAGAAGAAGAGGACCTTTGTTCTTGAGTGAAACGCGGTCATAGCTCGAGAGGTTCATGGTCTTCTTGTTGCAGGAAAAGAGGTGGTATACCTAGAATGGTTGGCCAACCCAGTCGTTGTGCCAAAGAAAGAGGGGACATAGAGGATGTGTGTGGATTTCACCATATTGAACAAGTATTGCTAGAAGGACTCCTACCCGCTCCTAAGCATCGATCAAATGGTAGATTAGATAGCTGGGTATCAATGGCTATGCTTCTTAGATGCTTATAAAGGGTACCACCAAATCCCGATGGCGATGGAAGTCTTGGAGAAAACCTCGTTCATCACCGAGGTCAGGACATACTCCTATACTGCAAGGTCGTTTGGCCAGAAGAATGCAGGGCAAAATTCCAGCACGCTATGCACAAAGTGTTCAAGAACCAGCTCAAGAGGAACATCGAGGTCTACGTGGATGACATTGTGATCAAGTCCAGGACCTCTGAAGACTTTATTGAGGATATCAAGGAGACTAACCAACTTAGGAGGAATATCGAGGTTTACATGGATGACATTGTGATCAAGTCTAGGACCTCTGAAGACTTTATTGAGGACATCAGGGAGACTTTCCAGACCCTGAAGGTTGCCCACATGAAGCTCAATCTAGAAAAATGCACCTTTTGGAGTTTCAGCTGATAAATTCCTGGGCTTCATGATATGTGAACGAGGCATTGATGCCAACCCGGATTAAAAAAAAGAAACTATTGGACATGGAGCCCCCTCAAAATGTCAACGAGGAGCAGAGTCTAGTGGGGAAGACGGCAACAATGGGGCGTTTCATTAGAAAAATGGCAAACAATGGGGAGAAATTCTATGATGTCATAAAAAAGCTGAAAGATTTCCAGTGGACTTAAGAATGTCAAGTAGCTTTTGTCAAGCTGAAAGAGTTCCCGGGAAAACCTCTCCAGCTCGTTTCTCCGAGGCTAGCTGAAGGAATCATGATGTACATTACCGCAACAGAAAATGTAGTCAGCTCGGTATTATTGGTAGAAAGGTCAGGTTTACAATTTTCCATTTATTATGTAAGCCGTTTGCTCCGAGGTCCCAAAATTAGATATTCGGACCTCAAAAAATTTTTGTACCTCGTAGTTCTTACCTTAAAGAAGTTAAAGCCATATGTTGAAGCTTATCCGATAAGAGTTTTAATGAATTTGGCATTAAAACGAGCTCTAGCCAAACCTGAGCTATCAGGTAGGATAATGAAATGGTCTCTTGAGCTCTAGGGATATCAAATTGAGTTTGAAATAAGGAAAGCAATTATAGCTCAAGCTCTCTCGAAATTTGTAGAAGAATGCACAAGA
>JAOXNR010022970.1:0-25455 GCA_028571225.1 Parsonsia alboflavescens | reverse complement strand
CCCCCCCCCCCCCCCCCCCGCTAGGGAGGGTGATACTTGATGTTTACTAGTTACTAGAAACATCTGATTTTTTAGGTAGAACAGAAGTTTGGTTAAAGAAGGATAATTTATGGACTGCCCCCTAAAATCAGTCTTGTGCAAAGTATAAATGAGTGTAGTTTGGAAGTTATAATGATGTAGAATGTTCATAGAATTACAGTTTATAGCCAAAGAAGTAACCAAAAACAATGAATTAGTGTTCCTGAAGAACGGTTGGTTCTTCTCCATCGTTGTGCTTCTCTAAAATCATGTGAATTATTTAGTATAGTAACATTAGGAGGAGTAATGGTAGTGTAATACTTTTGGTTAAATTTTTGGTCGTGGCAAAAACTAGTGTAGTAGAAAATATGCTCTCCTGGGCTGACTTTGGACAAAGCAAAGACCTAAAGAAGACTGATGGAACCAAAAGGTAGAGAATTTTGAGAAGTGCACCTTGATTTTGACTGAAGGAGATTTAGGAGTGGGGGAATGATAGGGATCAAGGAGCTACCTTAACTTTGAAGAACTCATATTGGAAGATTCAAGTCACTTGGCATAAAATATGGAGTTCTACTTTTCAAGTTCAAGCTTAAATATGGAGATTCAAGAAGGAAATCAAAGAATGAATTGAAGAATATAAGATGAAGAAGTTAGTTCATGTATATAAATACTTGTACTTCAAGTATAAGAATGATGCCTTGAAGATGAATGTAGCAATGTTGGCATTGATGCTAATCAAGGAAGATCAACTAGAAGTCGATGACACGTTCCATGGATTTCTTTTGTCATTTGGATCTTGTATTAAGGTTATAAGTGTCTAATTACCTTAGGAAAGATTTTTAGGTTAATTTAGGGCTTTGGGACTATATATAGTTCCTTATCTTTGTAAAACAAAAACAATTCCACAAACATGATTTTATCAAATTAAATAATCCTCTAGGATCAAACTTATTTTTTCATGAGTGTTCTTCATAGAATCTCTTAGGGTTCTTAAACAACTACTCTACGGTTTTTTCATCACTTTGGTTAGGGTGTTGATTTGTCTACCAACATCAAGACAATCATTGTACTAATTTGAACCTCTGTGTAAGTGTTGGGTGAATTCCTTCAAGTTGGTGTTTTTTTTTTTATGAAACCCATTTTAAAGAAATCAAATCACAATAGGTCTAGATTAGGACAAATAATAGATAGGGTAATCTGCTTAGCCTTTCGAAGTCTCACCTATTCAACCAACATAGTTCTAGAATCTTGAATATGTTATATGTCTTGAAAGTTAATTTGAAGAACTTGCAAGGGACGGGAAAGCACCAGATTGACGAACCTGATTAACTATAAATGGGGGTTCCTTCTCAAGACGTGTTAGGAGGTTCAAACGCTTGAAGGGTTTCCAATGTGACCTCGATGATACCTAGGGAATAATCGCACCAAGTTCAGTTAAGAGGTTGAGGAAGATGATGCAATCTTGAGTTGAAGTTTCTCAATCTGTAGGCCTAACTCTTGATCCATCAAAATTGACTCAAAGTTCCCGAGTCTCATCAACTTGTTCAAGCTTAGATATTAGATGGACCTCCTGTAAATGCAAACAATCAACCAACAAAATTGATTTGTAAGACAATTCAACACCTAAGATACGTAATTGAAAAGCAATTTTTGAAGTATCTCAAGAACCCTAAGGTTCTTGAAGAACACTCTCAAAGATCATGTTTGATCTTGTAAAGAAACAATTAAAAAAGATTTAATTGTTTGTCATGATAAAAGTTGTTGCACGAATTACAAGAAAAGAACTATTTATAATTCAACAACTAAGAAACCCTAATCTAATTCTTACAATGGTCCAAGGACCTTAATAACCCTTTAAAATAGCTCAAAAGACCAAGAAAAGTTAATAAAAATCAAGTCAAACCATCCAGTTGGGTCAAGATCACATTCGAGAACAAACTAAAAGTTCAGGAACCAAATTGGCACCATCCGATGCCGAATGAAGGGTCGAATGGGCATCAGACAAGTTCTAGAATTTTTCCGTTTCTTACTCTTTTTGCTTGCTTTCTTCTCCTTTCTTTAATACAATCTCCTTGGATTGAAATGAAATGATTGTGGTTGTATCAAGTTAGGTTTCACAAGCCTTCTTCATCTTTTTCTTCAAGCTTGAACTTGAAATACAAATCTTTGTATTTAAGCTTCCTCCCAAGCTTGTAATCTTCAAAGTTGTTCTCATGATCCTCCAAGGTAAGTTTCAAAGCTAAGAAGAATTTCTTCTTCCTTGAAGCATCAACCTTATACTTAAAGTACAAGTTCTTGTAAATGCACCTCAATCTCTTCATCTTGTGTCTCTTCAATCCTTTCTTTGAGTTCCCTCTTGAAGCTCCATCTTTATGGTTGAACTTGAAGTACAGAACCTTAAATTTGAAGCCAAGTAACCTGAATCTTCTATTCTCTTCATATTATAGCTTCCTTGAGTCCTTCTATTCCTAGGTTGCTCCTTGGTATCCATCATTCCCCTTCAAATCAAAAGGATTCATCATCGAATCTCAAAGTCCTACATAAAGAATAGAATGATCACTAACATTGATGGAGCAATCAAATGAATACTTAAAAAGTAATCTAATACTCTCAAAGGCTTGACAAGTGCTATCCTTCATGGAAGATTTTAAATGGAAATGTCTTACCAATCCTTCTTCCAAGGACTATGGTTTCTCTTTAATTGACATGTATTCCTTCTCACCTATAACAAACTCATTAGAAGAACCAACATAGGCAAGGAATACTATCCATTGTAAGCCCCAAGAATACAAAATTCTAACAATCACGGCACAGGCCATCATTCCCACAGGTTGATGTCCCTATAAAGCATGATATAAAAGAACTTCACATCTTGAATTCATGCATAATAAGTGCAAGAAACAATCCCTTAGCATAGCATATATATGCCCTCCATCAAAAACATCAAACATATGTATAAAATGAAGAAGGAAATCACCCATACACATGCTGGAACTTATTAAATCATCAATATGGATAGCATTATACTCTTCCAAAAACAAGGGATATTTCATAATCCTCAACAAATCTTTATTGGTGGCACAAAACATAGTCCATATCATCATAGAATTTCACCAAATAAAGATCAAACACATTACATCTATCTTACGTTCTTATCATGAAAGAATAATTGGTCAACATGAGATGCTTCATAACAAATCTCCAACGAGCAATGATTCTCAATAAGCTTGGACTTTCTTTTCACATTCACAATGAAGTACTTTTCAAACAAGTTAGCCAAGCAATTGGAATCAATATTGAATATACATATGATGCCACATAGATAGAAGTTTGACTCAAGGATGGTAATATCAAATATACACAATAATCAGTCATCTAAGACAAAATTTGAAATCTCATTCATGCATAACCTAAAGTCATGCTTTAACAAGACATTCACGTATCCTAAATCAAAAGATTGTGACTCCAAGTTATTTTCATGAAGATCAATGGACAACAAGTTATATATAGAATTCATAGGCATAAACAAATTATCTCTGCCTGAAATCTTTATGGTTAAAAGAATTAACCAGAGCACCTTGCTCACATAAATCATAAGCATTCCCAAAGTCAAACTTCACCATAGAAATCATTCTTTCATGCTCAAACTTAGCATTTTATCACCAAATGTAGAGATAGGAATATACTACTTTAACATGTCACTCATTAACATATTGTCCTTGCCTTCCTTCTCCATGAGTAGGGGTTCAAATTCCTGAAATTTAGGCACAAGAATACTAGAAAATGAATGGTCAATGTTAGAAATGGGTGTAGAAATCAAAGCCTCTTTGTATGCTCTCATCAAGGCATTCTGATTCTCTCTTCTTTTGCAAATAAGCTCACTTTTTCTTCACTCAAATCTTTTCCCTCAATGACACATTTTTCTTTTTCAGTCTCAATTTCATTTTCTTGTCTCTCAAAATCTTTTTCTCTCAAGCTCTCCTTTGGCTTTTCTCTCTTGTTCTTCTTTCCTCACAATTGGAGTCTCTTCTTTTCTACTATAGAATTCCTTCATTCTCTTCCATTCTGTTTTTTGGAGCCATTTGTTCCCTTTGGATGACTTGAGGTGACAATGAGATAAGATGTACTCTTTTATTCCCCATCTTGAAGACATACTTTTCCTTCATAGGTATCACATCAAAAAACACTTCATCTTCAAATTTCCCAATAGAGAATTGAATCATAATTTGCTTTTCAACCATAAACCCCTCAATCTCATTCAACCGTTGAAGCTTGTAAGAATTTGAATGGTTCATGCATTCGAATCCCAACCTATGAACCACATATTAACTCACCGTGTTCACATTCCTTTCTCCTTTGATCACCATGTAACATGGTCTCTCATAAATCATACACCTCGCAAGAAATGGAGTTTCTCCTTGGTTTGTCCCCTTCATGAATCATTATATGTTCTTCAACCTTCTTCACTTCACTTGGAGTCTCTTGAATTTCCACCCTTTCAACAAATTCTTCCACTTCATTAGGAGTTTCTTGGACTTGTTCATTTTAGAAAATCCCTTGAAGGCTCTCTTCATCCTTCCTTTCACTTGTGACCATGGAATCTTCCTTTTTGATTTTATATCTCTCCCAAGTTGGGCATTGTGATACAATATGTCCATGTTCCTTGCATATGAAGCATTTGTAGTCTTCGTCTGTAGCAGGTTGTGCTTGTGTTTTCCCCATGTCACCTAGCTTGGCTTCCACCTCTTGCTGCTTGGGAATGGATTTCTATTCATTTGAGCAAGTAACTTGCACCTTAGATTTTGAAGAAGTTCCATAAGTTGAGCTTTCATAAGATTTCTCATGTGTTGACTTCCTACTCTTCAAGTTGAACCATATCCTCAAGATATTCATAGTAGTATGGTTCAACTTCTTCCCAAATTTCTTCATTCATGCCATGGAGAAATCTAGTCATTTAATCTTTTTCACACTCCACTATGTTAGCTCTCTTCAATGCATGTGTCAACTCCTTATAGTATTCTTTCACATTCTTGGCACCTTGAGTAATGTTTCTATAACAGAGTTTTGGTGCATATCTTCAATTCTTCCCATGTAGTAATAAGTATTCCGTCCCATATTCTTGTAGGTTTCACCATGTGTTTCCACCAAGCTAAGGCATGACTTTCAAAACTTTCAACAACTAGCTATATCTTTTCTTCCTCCAACTGGTCATCATTATGAAGCACAAGTTCTACTTCCAACTTCCAATTAAGACAAGCTTCTAGATCATATACACCATAGGAATATGGTATGGTCTTTTTATTGCTCCTAACACCTCTTTCGTGGCCTCATATTTCTTTGAGCTCTCCTCATGGTCATAGTCATATGAGCTTTCATCATAATACTTCTTTTGTTCATATCTCCCTCTAGATGACTTCATTTGTTGACTCATTCTTCCAACCCCTCCATTTGGAACATATTCCTTTTGAAGAACAAGGATGTGATGTCTCCTATTTATGTCTATAACAAAATGCTTGAGATGATGATTTAGCCATGATGTACCTTCAAAAGAAGACAAGAAAAAAGGGGAATATGTATATAGCCTCACTTTCTCTTGTGTTTGCACTCAAATATGGCTTTTACTTGCTCAAATAATCTCATCGCTTTTGCCTTTTACCCCACCAAACTCTTCTTGAGGTTCTTAATCAACTCAAATTGGGCAATGCAACTACTCAAACAAAAGTATGTCAAATATCCACATAACTCAATCAAGTAGTCAATTATGATCAAAAAATAAGAACCAAAGAGATAGGAGTTTCAAAGAGTAAGGCCAATCAACATAAGACAAATGATCAAACATTTAGAATTCAAATAAAATAGAGAATTGACATTTTATCAAACACCTTGAGGACAAAGATTTGTGATCCAAAGTTTAGCAATATTCAATGATTTCGAGTGCCTCAATAACAAGTTTTCAATAGGAAAATAGGCAATTCAATCTCTACCCAACAATTTGATCAATTTTTCAAATAGAATTCACTTCATAATTGCAAGATCACAAGATTTTTGAAATGGATCTCTTTCTTTTTTTGAGATTTTCAAATTTTTTTGATATTGGAAATCTTTGAGCTCCCTCTTTTTCATTGTATTTTCTTTTGTAGGGATGAAGAAAAAGTAGAATTCACCAAACAAATAGCATTTGCCCTTATTTTTTCCCTTAGGCACAATTCTCAAAAACACAATAAGATCATAAGAGAAGAACTAAGACAAATGTAAAGGAACAAACACAAATAAACTTAAGATCATAGGATTTCAAAGAAAAAAACCTAATCTTAACACTTAAAACAAGAAAGCAAGTAAAGATACTCAAACCTCTCGATGAGAACCTAAGATCTAATACCAAAATGTATGATGTGATCTTGAGTTGAAGTTTCTCAATCTATAGGCCCAACTCTTGATTCATCAAGTTGTTTAAGCATAGAAATTAGATTTACTTCTTGTTAATGGAAAGTAATTGAAAAGCCCTTGTTAAAGTACCTCAAGAACCCTACTAGGACTCATGAAGAACATTCTCAAAGATCATTTTGATCTTGAAAAGAAACACTCAAAAGAGACCTAATTGTTTGTCATGATAAAAGTTTCGTACAAATTACAAGAAGGGAACTATTTATAGTATAACAAAATAGTTCAAAAGACCAAGAAAAGTGAATAAAAATCAAGTCAAACAGTACAAATTGGGTCAAGAGAGCATTAGAGACCAAACTGGAGATTCGGGGACCAAATTGGCACCATCTAGCTTTGGATGAAGGGTCAGACGGGCACTGTACACGTTTTGGATTTTCTATTTCTTGCTCTTTTTGCTTGCTTTCTTCACCGTTCTTTGATACAATCTCCTTGAATTGAAATCAAATGATTGTGCTTGTATCAAGATAGGTTTCACAAGCCTTTTTTTTTATCATTTCTTCACACTTGAACTTGAAATATAAATCTTTGTACTTGAGTCAATGGTTCAACTGGGATCTAATCGGAATTGAACCGGTTAATTTTAAAATTAAAAATGATTGATTTTATAAGCTAAAATATGTGTAAATAATATAATTTATTTCAAATTAATAGTGTATATATATTATTAACTTACAATAAAAACCCATAAACATATAAAGAATTCATAAATTGAACTTCCATTTTTCATTAACATCAAGAATTAGACTAAAATCAAAAGCTTGCAAGCTAAAAATCCAAATATCATTAGTCAAAAGCATACATAAATCCATAAATGTTAAGTTACAAAATACCATTACAAGCAAATCATTGTAAATCCTTAGATTTGACTACTTAAAAAGTTACAAATTCTCAAATGGTTCTAAGCCAATATCCATCATCATCACCATCGACATTCAACTCCAATTTCAACATCAAACATTAAAGGCTCATGTGGATATGGTACTTGATCCATGCTTGAAAGATCAATATCATCTTTATGATCATCCACCTCGAAACACTCATCACCACCTTGTTCATCGAAAATTATAATAAAGATATAAGAGTCTAAACAAGACTAAAGCATTTCAGAAGAGTGGAATATCACTAATAAATATACACACTCAACTTGAAAGAAGGAAATCTCAAACAAAGTTATAAAACAAACTGTTCTTATATAAAACTAAACTTATATCACTAATAAATAGATACACCCCACAGTTAGTTATAAAACTTTAAAGATCCCAATCGGCAGGGTATGAACTATGAAGTATAAAAGCTTTTAACAAAGTTAAGAGAAATGCGTTTGATCAACATCACTTTGCAAAAAAAAAAAAAAAGAGTTAATTAACCTTCACGATGACGTTTCCTTTGTAACCTTGGCTCCTCAAGCTCCGTATATAGCATTTTTTCTATTTCTTCAACATTGGTTGAGGGTTCATCCTCCACATCCTCAAGAACCCAATAATTTGTAGAATCAATACTTTCATAATCAATTGGATCGAATGCTTTCTCCTTAATCAACAACCTAAACAAATTAGAGATTATAAGACAGGAGTTATAAGTTATAACATATATGAAATAAATAATTAACAGAATAATCAATTATAAAAGAAAGTAAGTATTTTTACTTATTTTTCAACTTCAGATTGTAGTGAACAAAAACATGGTCATTAAGTCTTTGATGTTCCAATCTATTTCTCTTTCTTGTGTGTATTCCTTCAAATACACTCCAATTCCTTTCACATCCGCATGAACTACTTGTTTGCCCCAAAATAACAATTGCCAACTTCCTTAGATTTGTTGCTGAATAACCAAACATTTTCCACCACTCATCTGAAAAAAGAAAGAAAAGAATTAATAAATGAATGAAAAAGAAAGAATTAAAAGGTATAATAAAATTTTTCTAAGTGATGAATTTGTAAATAGTTAAGTGCTATTAGCTGGTGGAAAAGAATTATATATCTTTTTGCTGCCTCTGTACCAAATGTACCCATTTGATCTCTAAAAGTAATACTTTCTTCAAGTAATTTACTCCAACCATCCATTTGTTTCTTCATAACAACATGAATTAAACCATCCATCACATATGATTTATCGCAAAAGTTTTCCTGATCATATTGAAAATCGAGATTCAACCAATATGCAGCAGCATGCATACTTTTCTTCAAATGCATATCCCATCTCCTTTTAATGATATCGGTATAAACTTTGTAATGCATTTTCTTTTGCTGGAATATCTTTTTTATTACCTTACGTGCCCTAAACATGCCTTCAAATACATAACCCAAAGATGGTCTTTTATCACCATCAACAATTCTCAAAACCACATCAGGTTCCACTACCTTAACAATAACATGACAGTCATTCCAAAACTTGTTATCCAAATAATTGAAACCACATCCTTTGTTTCCTTTTCCCAAAAAAGCTTTCAATCACAAAACTCCTTACAAGTTATCGAAGTAGTCAAGTCATGCATATGTTTGTGAAGATTGTGAAGAGCAATGAATGTGGTAGCAAACCTAGTTGCACCTAGACGAACAATTTCAGTCCAACCCTCTCTTTTTCTCAACCAACTCAACCAAAACCCATGATTATAAACAAATTTAGTTACCGAAGAACCTTTTTCAGCAAGAATCTTAACATGACTCAACATACAAATATCATGTAATAGTAAATTCAAGTAATGAACAGCACATGGAGACCAATTAATTGAAGGATAAGCATCGTTAATCAATTTTCTAGCAGCCACATAATATACCCCCCTTATCCGTCACCATATGAACAACATTTTCCACTTCAACCCATTCAATAACTTCTTTAAATAATTCAAATAAAGCTTGTGCACTCTTCACAATGTTAGAAGCATCAACAGATTTCAAGAAAACAGTACTGCGAGGCTAATAAACCAAAAAATTGATTAATGTTCTTTGTCTAATATCAGTCCAACCATCACCCATTATAGTGCAACCAGATTTTTTCCACTCACTTTTCATTTAATCAACAAATCATTGCACCCTTTTTTTTTTGCATCTTTCAGTAAAGAAACTCTCAATTTATGATGTGTAGGAGCCTTATAACCTGGCCCTATGGAAGTCACAGCATCAAATATTTGTTGAAAGTAAAGAGAATTGGATGCATTCATAGGCACACAAGCATCATAAAAACTTTGCAACTACCATATCTGCTCTATGAACTGCCACTTTACTTGAAAGAACACTTTTTATAGTTGGTTGAGATCTCGGAGTAGTTCTTCGAGCAAAAATATCATCTATTTGCCCTAGGTCCTTTCCTTTCTTCACTTGAGATTCACTAAGTCTTAATTTACCACTAGGTGTGGCCACACGAGGAATTTCTTGCACATCATTATCACAATCAAAATTTGTAACATTAGGACCATAGGGATTCTCTGAATCAAACTTCTCACTAAGTTCTTTTCTCTTTTTAACAATATTATCAAGAGAATTTTCCATTTGATATTTAACATCATGTGGAACCTTTAAACAAGCCCTAACTTGTCCTTTTTTCCAGCTAAATTTTGTTCGATTCTATAAATTCCTCCACCTTTACAAATAAACCCACAATACAAATAACAAAGCACATTCTTTCCATCGACAACCTTTTCACTTACATGATTCCACCCTTTGTTTGATTTACCTCGTCCACTCGAAGCTTGATCAGATGGAGTAGCTGTTTGGGGAGATGTGTTCGTATTCAAAGAATAAATTAAATCTGTAAAAAAAAAAACAGAAAACAAAGAAATTGGATCCTCTGACATCTGTTGCCAAAATAACAGAGTATAATTGATGCAATGCTCAAAATAACTACAAAAGTTACATCATGTAAGCACTGCTTACAGAAGCACTGAAAATAACAAAGTATAATTAAAAAATATAACAGGGGCATCAGAATAATTCAAGTTAACAGGGACATCAAAATATAACAGGGGCATCAGACATAGCAGACGAATATGTAGGCCTAGAGTATCCTCAACCACAGAACGTAGGGACTCTGTTGTTGATTCCTCTTTTCATATTTACAAGATAAGCACTTTAAAGAAAGTATAACCACATGAATAAATTCTAAATCAATGTCACGAGTTAACTCAATCTAAGTCAGAATATATAACAAATTAGTAAACTATCAAACTTGGGGTATAAAATAACCAAAAAGTAAGCACTTAAGGAGTAACAGCTAGAATGGGGAAAATGCACCTTGTCCACTATTATCTTAATGTTTACAGAGAAGAAAACAAGGACTAAGAAATCAGAGAACAAAAATACATAGACTTATAATCCTTGTCTACTAGAACCTACTGCAAGGGTGATATGCATTCCACAGGGAAGGAAAATTTTTAGCCTCCAAGATAGGTCTACCGGAAACCCTTGTCTATCGGAATTCAGAATAGCAGATGGGCAAAATGAAAGCAACAAAAATCGATGACTAGCAGCTCATTCAACAAGAGATTAAAGACAATGTTACCTTGTTTTAGACTTGGAAGCTGGACTTGAACTCTGGGTTGAAGACAAAGGAAGAGAGAAAAGAGAACTGAAGAAGTGGAGATAAGAGAAAACGGGTCTGGTGTTTGAATTTGCCACAAAATTGTCTTAGGTTTACCTTTTAAGAAAAATTTTTTTTTTCATTTTAGTTCTCTGTCTTTTTAATTCTTTCAATTTGACTCCCAACACTATAATGACTCTAACTCGGGCGATTCACATGTAAACTGACTGGTTCACCGGTTCACTGGTTGAACTGGTCGGTTCCCAACGATTTTTAAGTTTTAGAGTGGTTTTACACAAAAATGATTTTTCCTCTTCAATTGGACCGGAAAGGGGACCGATCGTCGATTTGACCTGTCCGACGATTTGGTCCGATTTTTAAAACCTTGACTTGAGATTCAAAGTTGTTGTCATGGTAATCCAAGGCAACTTTCAAAGCTAACAAGAACTCCCTCTTCCTTAAAGCTTCAACCTTATACTTAAAGTACAAGTTCTTGTAAATGCACCTCAATCTCTTCAATCCATTCTTTGAGTTCCTCCTTGAAGCTCCATCTTTATGGTTGAACTTGAAGCATAGAACCTTAAATTTGAAGCCAAGTAACTTGAATCTTTCATTCTCCTCATATGACAGATTCCATGAGTCCTTCAATTCCAAGGCTACCCTTTGATATCCATCAAACGGTTAGTCATGATCTTGTAATGGTGAAATAAGGAAGGTTGCTAAAACTGTTGAAATGCTTGAATTGTCTGGATCTTGTCTTAAATGATTGCAATTACTTGTTTTCTTCCAGACTTATATGATTTGAAGCTTTGAGCTCTTGTTTTTCCACATGGAAAATGCATTTGGTATTTGTATTGTTCTCTGACAACAGGGATTACTAACTGAGCTTTACGTAAGTGCATTGTTTTCTTTCTTTTTACTGACTATGAGGAACCAGGAAATCAATAGACAATCTGAATATTCACGATCACGATGGAATTCTAATGTACCTTTTTTTTTTCATCATAGAATGAAGTAGAATGGAACATGTAGTGGACTCTTTTGATTATGAATGTAGTTATTTTTCCAGATGGACTGTATATATATTGGACGTCTACTTCATGTTTATATTTGGAGATCATGTTAAGGATATATTTCTGATCTCAATGTATCTGACTATTTTTCTTTGGTTATATAGCAAGCTATGATTTTGTAGTTTGAGTTCCAAAATTGCTTTTGCCTTTGTGCAAGACCTCTACTTAGCCACTCTAACTCCGATCAGGTAAGTCCGGTACAGTAAAATAAACCTAACTCACCTACCGGAGCATAGTGGGGGTAGGCATGAGAGGGATGTCGTTACAAATTGAATCAAATACCATGGTTTCTATTTCTTCCTCATGAGTCTATGTTCAATTGTTATTCTGATAAGAATGAAAGTGAAGTTGCGTTCTAGATACCCTGTCTATATACGTTATAACAATGCAGAATATTGTAACTCCACTAAACAGAATCAAATAGACAGAATTTAAAAGGAAGACAGACACATTTGTTAAAGGAGTTCGACCAACTCCTTGCCTACTCTGACCCTCATCCAGACTGTGTTCTTTTATAATTCCAATTACAACGAGAAACTCTAATGCAACCAACACCAGTTGCCTAATAAGAATTACAAAAGATTTCGTAGAACAAAAACCCCCAAGTCACTTGAGATTTGTAACACTTTGCACGGATTCCCTTGCCATAAGGAGATTAGAAACTAACTTTAATCCAAATTCAATTTATGATTTCAGCCATTGAAGATACAACTTACATCAAAGTCTTTACACCTTCTGCAAATGTCTCTTCTCCAGATTTGCAAACAATCTTGATCAGATAAAGAATAAGAGATTTGATCTTCAAATCATCTTGAGATAAATAAGATCTCCTGTTGAAATGCTTCAATATTCTTCTCAAGAATGAATTGCTTGATCCCGGCTCTGTGTTGTAACTCTCAAGAAATTTGTAACTCAAAGTTTCTCTCACTAAACTTTGCTCAATTCTCTTCATTACTCATTTAGCATTCTGCATTCTTCCCTTTTTATATGATTGACTTCTTCTAAAGTCTTCTAGAATTTCCACCTTTCAAGTTTGAGATTGATTGCCTACTGCTGATGCAACATCTACTCCTGTTACAGTTGTTCTAGCCTGCCACAACTTGTACATCTTTTGAAATATGCTTTGAAAAACGCTTGACAACCTTGTTCTCTAAGTTAACTAAGAAAAAATTTCTCTTCTGAATATTTTGGAATACTTCAAAATATCTTCAAAGACCAACTTTGACCAGATTGCAACTTAAAGCACTGTTGGAACTCGTCGTAAAAGTTATTTCCGCAATAATATGCCCCTTTATCATGTGTTTTGATGAATTCACCAGTAGTACATGAGCATTCCAATCATTCCAAGCTATTTATAGTTTAGGCAATTCAAGTACAAAAACTTAGTACATAAACTGATCTATTACATCCCCAGAATAATTGTTAATCGTAAAAACCAAATTCAAAGTATCAATATTACAATAGGTAATAACAATTGTTTAGAAACATAAACCAAGTTACGACTTGATTCCCAATAGTAACTTCAAAAACTTCAAACTCCTCCAATCTTTTAGAAACTCCTTTCATGCCATCAGATGTTTTGATCTTCTCCCCCTGAATTCATCAAAAATACATTAAGGTGATTTAAACAGTTTTAATAAGTCATCGAGCTTCTTGTCCATAATAGCAAACTGTCCATTTAGATCCTTCTTAAAATCATCAAGTTTTTCATCAGTTTTCATTGTTTTATTCTTGTCCTTCATTGATTTACTTGTTGTTGCTTCTTGTTCATCATCGATGTAGTATTAGACTTAGAAATAGCCCCAGCTTCAGAATCTTTTTCAAAACCAGCTTCCTCCTTATCAACAGGCACAAGCCCCTATCACCTTTAAGGATCTTAGAAGATACCTTAAGCGATTGACTACTAGTACATTAACATCATTGTCTTCTTTTGCAAAACCAAAAGCAAAAAGATAAGTAGTAACACCAACACTTGTGTGCTACATTGTGATATAGAATGATTCACAAGGCTGTCAAACATAACCTTCCCAACATTAACCTTTTGACCAGCAACAATCGCATAAATCAATATTGTAGTATCCTTTCTCAATCTGGTCATATTTCCATTTGCTAGCCAATTAGTATTCAAGATTTTTGCTAACACAAAATTATTTGTTGTCAAATCTGAATTCCTCATCATGCCATCACTGATTGGCCTTTTCTTTATCTTTCCACCAAATAATTCTTTAGCTATCAAATCAAAATCAGAAAACTTTTCAAGACCACTTTCGATAATAGAATTGAAGTAAGGAACTTCAAGTTTCTTACTAAAACTCTTAGCCAAGAACTCAATCAATTTTCCTCAGATAAAAAATTTGTGAAAGAACTTGTTGTCAGCTTTCTCTATGTTTGGGTCAATGTTTGTATAGAATTCAGTAACTAAATTCTAACAATAAGACATTGAAGTCTTCATAATAGCCTAAAGTCCAATATTTTTTAGAATTTCGAAAATCCCAAATTCCTTAAAATGACCTATTTCCTGCTTCCTTTCCACCAACAATATCTTATGCTGAATCTTGAACCACTTGGCTTTCTTCTTTTCATCAAAGAGTTTATACTCAAGAGCATGCTTAGCTCTCAGCATAAACTACTAAACCTCAGATTCAAGTTCTTCGACAACCCTTTTGTCCTTTTGATTCAATAGATTTCTTAGACACAGTTTTGTTTAAATCAGAATCACTAGTTCCTGTTACATCTTTCTGACTTATTTCAACATTCTCTGAAGTTCCTTCTTTCGTAAAACTTTCAACTGTCTCAGATTCACCAGATCCTTCTTATTTTGAACTGCACTTCCCTTTTCTTTTTCAGATTCAACTTTCTTATAAACACGTTTCTCAACCAAACTTTCTTATATCACTAACTTCTTCCTAAGAGGTTTCAGTTTACAAGGTTTTACCACTAAATCAGGATCTCCCAACACAAAATTATCTATCCTTTTCATAATTTTGTCATCACTATCCTGTTCATTAGCTACATCAGTTCCAAAATTTTCAGGGTTTTCAACATTTCCCTCAGTTACAACTTTTTGTTTGTTACCAGCATCAACAATAACATTTTCAAGAGCAATCTACTCTATATTATGATCTAAATTCTGACTCTCCCCTATAATGACATCCTTATTTTCATTAACAACAGATAAAGAAATTCCTTTCTTAACCTTTTTCTTATGCATTTTGTTCTTAAACTCCACCTTCCTTTTTTTCTCAACCAAATTACTAATAGTTACAGCCAAATCACCAGAAAAAAATCAAATCTTTTTCATGCACATCACCAACAGTAGCTAAATCAGATATAGACCCAAATGGTTTCTTAGGTTTACCTAATTTTTCAATAGCTTTAGCACTTAATTCCATTTCTGTGTCAGGTTGAGAGCTTTTCAAAGGTTGCGACTTAGCTATTGGTTGTACGTCATAATTGAGAGTTGTCTGAACATTGGCTTCACTAGTAGTAGATTCAGGAACTTTGTCCAAAGATTTTTCTTTTGAGACCCTTCCTTTAGATTTCAAAACCTTTGTTGGTAGCTGCTTCGTTAATTCATCCACCTTGTTACTACGTGTTCTAACAATCTTCATAGTGAACAAATATTTTCAGAGAGAACTAAATGTGTATGAAGAATAGAGAGCGAAATCAATCTGTAGAGTAATTTGAGTATAGAAAGAAATGAAATGTAATTTTCCCAAATGATACATCACATTGATTTAGTTTTCTAAGCAAGATGTTGCCGCCTGTTGACTCCCGCTTTTTTATCTTCCAGTAAGAACTCATTCGGTCAAAAAGACCGAGACATTTCCTTAATTCAATAAACCTTTAAGAAGACAAAAGTTTCGTAAAAATATCTGCTAACATTTTTTGTGTTGCGACATGTTCAATGATTACAACATATTCTTCAACCAGCTCTCTAATGAAATGATGTCGAATGTCTATATGCTTAGTCCTTGAATGCTTTACTGGATTCTTTGAAATGTTAATTGCACTTTGATTATCACAAACATAATAAATTCTTCTTGTCTATTTCCATAGTCTTCCATCATTTGTTTCATCCATAAGAGTTGAGTGCAACAGCTCTTTGCAACTATATTCTCTACTTAAGCAGTACTCAATGAAATATAATTTTGCTTCTTGCTGTACCATGAGCCTAAGTTATAACCTAGATAAAAACAACCACTTGAAATGCTCTTTCGATCATCTCCATTGCCTGCCCAATCAAGACTACTATATCCTACCAACTGCATGTTTGAATCCTTTGTGTAGAAAATTCTATATTCAAGTGTGGAATTAATATACCTTGAATTCCTTTCAAGGAAGTAAGATGTGACTCTTTAGGTGCAGTTTGATATCTAGTACAAACACTAACGCTGAATGCAATATCTGTTCTACTTGCAGTCAAGTATAAAAGTCCAACAATCGTACTTCTATACATTTTTTGATCTATCGATTTGTCTTTCTCATCTTTAACCATCTTAGTTGTAGATCCCATTGGTGTTCTAATCTCCTTAGTATGTTGTATCCCAAATATTTTCACAAAGTTATGCCATGGGGACCAATCACGAGGATGAGGGCGTTAAGGATAAAGAATGCCTTGATGACATTTGTTCAAGACAAGGAAGAACAACTTGATTTTGAAGTCATCTTCAAGGAGACAGAGCTTGATGAAGAACATACAAGGAAGGATTATAACTTGTAAGGCCTTGCGGATGATCATGGGAGGTTCCAAAATGAAAAACAAGGCATTGGGGACCCAAGAGGTGAAGTTGGGAAGCCTAGGAAGGCTTGGAATGAAGTTGGCTTGATGCAAAATGAGTTTGGCATGAAGATAGCACAAGAGAGCACCAAATGGCCCGAACAAAGGCCATCTGGCCCACTAGAATGTGGCATCCGGTGTCGGATGGGAGAGCCGGATGCTCACTGGATATTTCTAATGGCAATTCGGCCCTCCTATCTGGTGCCTCAACTTCCAGATCTAGCACGGGCTCAGTCCTCCTCTGGCTATGTTTTCCCAAATTTTATTGACTTTCCTTCATTCTTTTCGGTCCTTAACCATTTGTAATATTTATTTAGGGTTTTATTTAGGATTTCTTACTACCTAGACTATATATAGTCTCTTATATGTAATTGGAAGACAACTCTTGACAAACAACTATTCCATTGGAATCAATCCAGATTCAAGATCAAACTTGATCTTTGTATGACTGTTCTTAGAATTCCTCTTAGGGTTCTTAGTCCACTACACCTTGGGTTTTCAATTACTTTGGGTTAGGTATTGAATAGTCTCTACAAATCAAGTGGTTGGTTATTGGAGAGTATCCTACAAAGGTAAACCTAATTCCCCAAAAAAATTGTTGATGAGTCCTCTCATTATACTTTGATTGGTTTCTTGCTTGTGTGAACATTAAAACCTTCAACCTTCAAGGAATCATATCAAGTTGTTTCACTTGAAGTCCTGAAAAGAATGTCAGGTCACTAACCAATCTCGAACTCTTGTTGCATCCGTTGAATAAACTCAAACATCAGTTTCTTTGAAGTTGATCCAAAGACAATGTCATCCACATAAACTTGAGCAATCATAACATCTTTACTTTGTGCTTCACAAATAATGGCTTGTCTACACCGCCTCTGTTATAACCTCTCATCAAGAGATAACCAGCAAACTTGTCATACCATGCTCTTGGAGCTTGTTTCAACCCATAAAGAGCCTTCTTTAACTTATACACATGATCAGGAAAATCTAGATTTTCAAATCCCTTAGGTTGTTCAACATTGGATTCCTCATTCAAATATCTATTTAAGAATGTAGTCTTGACATCCATGTGCAATAACTTGAATCTTTGTGAACATGCAATTGCGAAAAGTAATCTAAGTGATTCCAATCATACAACTGGAGCAAATGTTTCATCATAATCAATCCTTTCCATTTGAATATAACCTTGAGCTACAAGCCTAGCTTTATTTCTTATAATGTTACCATACTCATTAGTTTTGTTTCGGATGATCCACTTTGTTCCAATCACATTCAGATCACTAGGTTTAGGAACCAAATACCATACTTCATTCCTTTCAAATTGTTGCAGTTCATCTTGCATAGCATTAACCCAATGCTCATCTAGAAAGGCTTCTTTAACATTCTTTGGCTCAATCAAAGATGTATAACATACATAATTCATCATATCTCTGTAATTCACCATTGGCTTATTTCTTGTTCTCACAAAACCTTTAATATCACCAATCACAGCTTCCTTAGGATGATAGAGTTTAATTCTAGGTGAGAGCTCCTTGATTGTTGTAACTTCAGGTGCAGTTGCATCAGTATCAGTATCTACAACATTTTTCTCAATTGACTTTTTATCCTCCAAGTCAACAATTTGTTCAACTTCATCAGTTTTCTGAACCTCAGAACCAGTTTTAATAGTGGATTCAATTTCATCATCCTATTGTTGTTTATGACACATAACATCATAATTATCAACAACAACATTTAGAGATTCTATCACAGTTTAAGTTCACTTATTATAGACTCTATATGCGCTACTATTTGCATTATGACCAAGAAAGAAACCTTCAGCACTCTTCAAATCAAATATACCCAAATAATCTCTATCATTCAAGATATGACATCTACTTCCAAAAGTATGAAAATATTTCACATTAGGTTTCTTACCTCTCTAAATTTCATAAGAAGTCTTCTCAATATGAGGTCTTAAATGAACTCAGTTGATGATATGAATTGCAGTGCTCACAGCTTCAGCCCACCAGTGTTGAGACATTCCCTTGAAATGCAACATTATTAGAGCCATTTCTTGGATTGCTCGATTCTTTCTCTCAACAACTCCATTTTGCTATGGTGTCGTAGGTGCAGAGAATTCTTGATATACGTCCAACTCATTATCAAATTCATGACCATGAACACTCCTAACTCTTGTGATTTTCTTATTCTTTTCAACCTGAATTCGAATAACTCAGTAACTAAAAGCACCAAACAAATCACCTTTTTATCTAAGTAAATCAACCCATATAAATCTTGAATAGTTATCAACATAAACAAAAACATATCGCTTTCGACCTGGACTCTCAACTTGGGTAGGACCAAACTGATCCATGTGTAGCAATTGCAACATTGAGGAAGTTGTAACTTCATTAACTCGTTTGTGTGTTTCTCTGACTTGCTTTCCTACTTGACATGGTCCACAAATTGTATCAACTTTCTTCTTTATAGACTGTAGTCCTCTCATAGCTTCTAACTTGTTAAGTTGATATAATATCTTGTAGTTAACAAGGACCCAACCTTTGATGCCAAATCTTAGCTTCTTCAACTTTGCTCAACATACACAGGGGTGAAAAGCATGATAACAATTGTTAGCTGTTCTAACTCCTTTCAGAAAACATTTATCATCCTTATATAAAATAAGATAGTTGTTGTGATCAAACCTTACATTATAATACTGATCACATAGTTGACTTATACTTATGAGATTTGTCTTCAATCCATTAACATACAGGATATTATGAAGAGTTGGTAACCCAGCAAACTTCAAATTTGTAGAACTTGCAATTTTCTTTGGTGTTCCTTCACCATGTGTAACATAACCAGTTGTGTTTAACACAAAATCCAAAAGAAACTCCTTATTCCCAGACATATGGTGAGAACATCCACTATCCTTGTACCAAGTATTGTCAATGCAAGCTTTCAAGGCAAAATGTGCTACAAGAGTTTTATTTGTCTCTTTCTTGACTCATATCCATTTGCCTTTCGTTCTTTCAAAACCTTGATACCTTCTACTATAGCATCTCCTTGTAATATGACCAATTTTACCATAGTAAAAGCAGGTTGGTAAATGCTTTTTCAATTTCTACTTGGTTGTACCCATCTTCAATGTTATCACATTAGGACCTTTTGCAATAGAGGAAGTTTCAACGTGATATCCAACACCAGACTTATCACCACATGGTTTTCCAAAGAACAACAATTCTTCAAGTTTGATTTTCCCAGTATTCGACCTGTAGATTTGATTTTCAGCATCTCTCAATTTGCTTTCAGTAGAATAAAACTTCATTTGTTTTTCTGTCAAAGATTGTTGTAATCTTGCAACTTCAGTCTTTAATACATCTGGTTCAGCTATGACAACTCTATGATCTTTCTTGATTAACAAATACTTCTTTCACAAATGAGTCCATTGATCACACAGTTGATCATAAACTTTGAATAGTGATTCATCAATAGATGATGTCTCAAACTTAACATCATTAGTATCCCCACCAAAATTACTATGAATATGAACTGACTCATCAATTATAACTTTAGCAATGAATGCAACAAAATTACTTACTTTTTCATCTTTGTTGCTTTCTTCATTATCTCTGTCACTTTCACTCAAAGTCACATTGTAGGAATTTTCCTTCTCTTTCCTTTTGAGAATGTTAATGCATTCAACTTTGTAGTGACCATATCCTTTACATTCATGGCATTGAACCGAATTTCTTGAATCCTCTCTTGAATAGACTTGGATTCAAGATTCTTGGATTTCTTATTGGAATTTGCCTTAAACGAATCTTTGTTTAACTTCTTCAAATTGAGATTCTTCTTGATAAGAAACTTCTTGAACTTTCTAGTTATCAATGTAATTTGATTATCATCAGCATTTGAATCATCCGATGATGCAACATTAGCTTTAAGTGCAACACCTTTGCTTTTCTCGTTGTCAAAATGATTTATCTCATAGGACTATAGAGAATCGATCAACTCATCTAGATGCATCTTGGAAATATCTTTTACCTCTTCAATAGCTATTACCTTCGCTCTAAATCTTGGGGGGGGGGGGGGGTAAGGATCTCAGGATCTTCTTTACTTGTTCAGTTTCTGACCAAGGTTCACCAAGAACAAATGCCTGATTTTTGCCAAATCCTTCAATTTATTGGCAAATGTTGCAATAGTGTCTTCTTTCAATATACGCAATTATCCAAACTTGGTGTCAAGTTGTTGCAGCTTTAAAGTCTTGACCAATTAGTTCTTTCATGTATAGTTTTCAAAATATCCCCGTCGACTTTACATATTCACATTGAGAAATGTGACGAAATTGATCAGAATCAACAGCACCAAAGATAGCATTTACTGCCTGAGAATTTCCCATAGACATTTTCAATTCAACTTCAGACCATGTCTCAATTGGTTTCGGAAAAGATTCTCGAATTTCATTAGTAATAGAAGGTACAGTCCATCCTTCATTACAACAGTCCAAGCATATTCATCTTATAATCTCTCATTCTAGCTTTCCAGAATAGATAGTTACCTTCATCAAGAAACGGAGGTCTACTCAATGATTGACCTTCCTTGAGTGTACTCATCTTGAACACAATCTTCAAACCATGATCTTGTAGTTACGTTTGCAACAACAGTTGTGACCAAAGCTCTGATACCAATTGAAAGTGAAGTTGCGTTCTAGATACTCAGTCTATATATGTTATAACAATGCAGAATATTGTAACTGAACTAAATAGAATCAAATAAATAGAATTTAAAATTAAGACACAGGCACATCTGTTAATGCAGTTCGGACAACTCCCTACTTACTTTGTGGGACTCTCATCACGATTATGTTCTTTTATAAATCCAGTTATAACAAGAAACTCTAACGCAACCAACACCAATTTCTTGATAAGAATTACAAAAGATTTCGCGGAACAAAAACCACTTGAGATTTGTGAATGCCTTCAACCTTGCACAAATTTCCTTGCCACAAGGAACTTCAGAAACTAACTTTAATCCAAAGTCAGTTTATGCCTCCAGCCATTGAAGATACAACATACATAAAAGTTGGAACACCTTCAGCAAATGTCCCTTTTCCAAATTTGTAGGTGATCTTGATCAGATAGAGAATAAGAGATTTGATCTTCAAAACTTCTTGAGATGAATAAGATCTCTAGTTGAAATGCTTCAATACTCTTCTCAAGAATGAATTTCTTGACCCCTGCTATGTATTGTAACTCTCAAGCAATTTGTAACTCAAAATTTCTCTCAGTAAACTTTTCCAGATTCTCTACATCACTTATCCGGCATTCTGAGTTCTTCCCCTTTTATATGATTGCCTTCTACCAAAGTCTTCTATAATTGCCACCTTTCGAGTTTGTGTTTGATTGCTTGCTGCTGATCCAACATCTACCTCTGTTACAACTGCTCCAGCTTGTCACAACTTGTACATCCCTTGAAATATGCACGCCAAACTTGTTTTAAGTCGACTAAGAAATAACTTCTCTTCTGAATATTCTGGAATACTTCAATATAACTTCAAAGACCAATTAACTTCAATCAAATTGCAACTTGATGCATTGTTGCAACTCATCGTAAAAGTTATTTGTGCAACAAAGAGGTTTAATTTTTGTATGCTTTTGTTGTTGTTTTTATGGTAGCAATGCATTATTAGAGGTTATTTTTGTAAAAGATATCAAGGTTATGCTGAATGAGACATTTCTTGACTGAAGTGTAACGGTTCACCAGAAAGATGTTGCCATATACTAGGTGTTGTTGACAAATTTACAGTTATAGAATTAAGGATTCTTGATATTAGGAGTTTCTTTTTTTTTTTTTTTTTTTGACCTTAGGACCCATCACAAGGCTGGCACAATCCTGTTAGACATGTAACAAGTTTAATGCATGCATTATAATGAATTCGGTCAATGATGTTTTAATGCTACACTCTCTTATATAATTACTCAGATAAGAAGATCAAACTTCGGCTTTTCTTCCTTTGGAATCATACATCTGTTATTGCGAAGGCTCAATTGTATCTAGATTAAGAGGTTCTTTCTTTTGGATGAGAACATAGAATTACATAATGGTGTATACCATACACCATGTCATTACTTTGACCTCATTTTCTACATGATGGCTTGGTATTTTCACAAATCAGATTTTGTTTTTGCTTAATCTACGTAATAAGAGCTTTAATTTGATATATTACATGAACATAGAGGCTCCATAACGAGAGAGAAACTCAAGCTCAAAGATAGCTTGATCGAACGTGAGCTATCGGCATTGTTGATCAGTTCGGTATTGTTCATTGACAATCCCATCAGAACTCCAAGGACTAACTTGCATGATCTTTTGTCCATATAAGAAATTAATAACCAACTACCAAAGGTACACGACTTTTAATACCAACATTATATTTCCGCATTACTCTCACACCCCTTGCTAACTTAAGCATTAGAGGAGTATCGAGAAACCACTCACTATTCTCTAATAATTCCTCTTGGGCAGATACCTGAAACATCATAGTGTCCTTGGCAAGACTTAAACAATTCCACTTCTCACAATATTAAAACAAACACGCAGACGAGATCCAGACTAGCTACCACCTAATGACCCTAAGATCAACACTGAAAGATAGACGATATAACACCCACAGATGCAGGCCAAGGCAACATTGATCCTCTTCAAGCACTCAAGGTAACTGCAACAGGCCATATATATCTAGACAGTTCCCAAACCCACAAAAGTCCCAAACTGGAACAAGCACTCTCAACAACAGACTAGCAGCCAATATGCCAAAGGGAGATAGGCCACAACTAGGAACAGTTTCCGATGTAGACAAGATGAAGCTAGTAATCGATCACTTTGAGGCTTCCCAACTATTCTTGCAATAGAACAACTATCTACCTAACCAAAACAATGAAGTTGTTAGGTCATCCAACCAGAATGGAGGGAAAGAGCCGAATCATGAAGAAGTGCAGTCAAAGAGAAATGAACCTGCAGTTCAAGAAATCCCCTAAATTCCAACCCCTCAACTGAACACTCCACCAAGGAAGCAACCCACCAAACAAGCCATAACACAGAGGATCCCTATTGAGTTCTAGACAAAGTTGAACAGGGTGGAGCAAAGGGTGGATGAAGTTGAAGCCGAAATGCCAGAATTTAGGTCTACCACCACATCACAGATGCGGAACTCTAACCCTTTAGTCCTGGAACTCAGACACGGAAATATTCCCGTAGATTTCCAACTACTGACAATAGACAAGTATAACGGAACCACACATCTAGTCTAACACTTGTCCATCTTCAACACCACCCTAGCATTCTAAGATCTAGATGAAGTGTTATTATGTAGAGCCTTCTCCACCACACTCTCCATCTCTTCTTTATATCAACTAGGTGATGCATTCGTCAGTAACTTCGTCGGAAGCAGCCAACACTTACTACCACAAGTCCACCTCTTAAATATCAGGTAGAAGAAAGAAGAGACCTTGAGCGAGTATTGGACCAGATTTTACCAAGAAGCACTAAAAGTGAAAGATTGCTTGGAACCAATATAGGTGAATGCATTTTGTCACGGTTTGAAGCCTCGAAAACACTTTGAAAAGCTCACCGGAAACCTGTTGAAAATAAGTAAAGACCTTCTCCAGTGAATCGGAACATGGATTTGGGGACTCAGAGAGGAACAAAAGGGCAATTTGGCAGGCTGAAATGGGCGAACAGCTAAAGTCGAATTATTATAATAGAGGCAACAAAAAGCAAAGATATAGGTAATACCAAAGTTAGGGCAACGGACAACAGAACTTTGGGAATGATTCAAGATACCTCCCAAGAACCCCATAACCAGAACCGAAGTCCAATCCGGCACTAGAGCCACCCCTACAAAGCTAACATAAGATATGGCCAAGCCACCTGAAAAGCAAGCTTAGAGGAATATCCCGAATCACAATCAGTTCAAGGGAAAAACTTAAGTTCCACAAGGGAAAAAGCCACTGGGCAATCTAAACTACACCCCCTTGAACACCTTAAAATCCATGATCCTTCAAAAGGTAGAAAGTTTGGGAATCTTGACTCCTCCAAAACCCATGAATCCCACTATGGAGAAGAGAATACAGGACCATTACTGCAATTTCCATCAAGATGTAGGACATTACACAGATGATTGTCACCAACTAAAGCGGGAAATTGAGAGTGCAATTCAACAAGGACTGCTCCCGGAATTTATTAGCACGATACATATTGCTCAACAACCAGCCCCGCATCAACAACAGGCAGCTTCAAGTATCATTGAGATGATATTCGGTGTTAGCTCGGATTTTTTAACACCTCCGGGGAAAGGATTGAAAATCACTTCAACTTCTGTGGTAAATGATGGCATCCTTCTTGTGGTTTCCCTAATGATTGCAGGTTTCCTGGTGAAATGGATCCTCGTAGATACGGGAAGCTCTGCCAACATGCTATACTATGAGGCCTTCTCGAAGATAGATCTCAAAGATGATATAATCAAATCCAACCTCATCCCATTGGTCCGGTTCTCTACCAAAACCACTTATGATGGATATCCAAGGACACTACTCAATGAAGCTATACACGAAGACTTGTATTTCAAATACAAGTATCTTAATT
>JAOXNR010022960.1:0-25456 GCA_028571225.1 Parsonsia alboflavescens | reverse complement strand
TTTATTCCATAAGCATCTTCATATGAGATCTTCCATGAATTATCCCATGCCATGTATGCTCCTTGATCTCCATCACTATATTCCTATTTATTAATTGAAATATGGTATTCTTATTTAATCAAATGTGTTTTAAAGCATGTCCCCAGATATTTTAACCATATTCTTACTTGTCCATTTAATATAAAGTGTGTTTTTTTATTGTAATAGTAATTAATGATTGTATTCTTAATCTTTTCCAAGACTTATGACATCATCAAATGATGAGATGGAGGTTGGTTCTGGGTCACGGGCCACTGCACCACAACAAAAGAAGCCATAGAAGACTGGATCGCACGTGGACATACTTGGTGAGACAATGTAACTCTTTATATTAATTTAAGTAATAACTAAAAAAACTAGTGAAAACCTTGAGTCTTGGTTTTGTTATATATCTGTTTGGTGAGGATGGTAATAGAGAACATATGGAGCTCAAATCGGGTGATTTGTGGAGAATGCCAACTGGCAAGAGGATAGTTGACGGTGATCCAACTCCAAAGATACCTATCGGACCTATCACATGATTGGGGGCTGCCACGTTGAGACAATCATTGATCACATTTGTGCAGAAACGAGAAGAGTTGCTTGATTTTCAATCAATCTTTAAAGGACTATCATTTGTTGATGAAAATGAATCAAATAAGGATTTCAACTTATTGATGATTCTAGGACCTGAGGAAGGAGTTTCAAATGCATAGCAAGGTCCTAAAGTCCTTTGGAATCAAGTGGAAGAAGCATTGGGATGGAGCACAAAAGAAACGGATGAAAAAAGAAGAGTATCAAGGTGTTTAATGAAATTTGGCACCTAACCAGGCACACATGATCGGCACTAGTTATAGCTAAAGTAGCATAGGTGAGAATTAATACTTGGAAGCTCTATAGGGGTGAAAGATCTGGGGCTAATCCGCGTGGCAACCTATGCCGCAACTGGCTCTGGTTGGCTAACCAGTATGGCCCCTCAACTTTTGCTATTTTGGTTCAAATGCACTCTTGACTTGTTTTGATTTGTTTGACTTGATTTTTATTGACTTTTCTTGAATATTTGACATATTTTAAAAGGTTATTGAGGTCCCTTGACCATTGTAAGACAATAATTAGGGCTTCATATGAGTGAGACTACAAATAGTCTCTTATTTGTATTCAAACAACCAACTTTCAATCAAATTGTAAGAATAATTTTGGATCAAACAATCCTTTTCTTTGCATGTTTTTCGAAGTCTCTTCTAGAGTTCTTAGACTAACTACTTAGGGTTTTCAATGCTTGGCTAGGGTGTTGAGTTAAATTGTTGAAATTCAATGCATTAGTTCATGATGGAAGACAATATGGTAAATGGAATCTAGCTTGAATATCTTGCATGAAGTCCTTGGATTTGTTTTCAATGTGATGTATATTCAATTTGTGATGAATGAAGAATTCCCTAATTGGAGATCAAGGCATATTTTTGATATCAGAACCTAGGTTTTTCATCAAAAGGTTTACCTATTTTTAATTGCTTTCTTTGTTTAGTGTTTATATCAAATTTGTTTGACTGAAAATCTAAGATCTATTGATGTTTTTATGTTTGTTCTTTTACATTTATCCTACTTCTTCTCTTGTGATCCTATTGTGATTGTATGGTTTGTGCCTCAGGATAAAAACAAGGGCCAATTCAATTTGTTTCGTTATTCTACTTCTTTTTCATCCCCATAAAAAGAAAAATACATAGAAATGAAGAAATCAAAGATCTCAAATATGCAAATTTCGAAAATCCTACAAAAAAAGTGACCAAAAATTTGAAATCATATTGATAAATTGAATTGTGAAGTGAATTCTATAGTAATAGTTGATCAATTTGATGGGAAGAGATTGAATTGTGATCTACTGTATTGATTTGCTTATTTGCCTTTCGTTATGGCACTTGATCACATTGAAATTGATCGAATTTGGAGCACAACTCTTTGACCTAAAGGTTTTTCACAAATCCCCTATTATTTTTTTCTTTGAATTCTAAGTGTTTGATCAATTGTCTTGTGCTTATTGACCATTCTCTTTGAAACTATTAACTCTTTGAATCTTATATGTTGAACAAGATTGATTAAATGACTTGATTTTTGTTGTTGATTTGGCATTCTAGTTGAATTAAATTGCATTACTTTTTGAGTTGATTAAGAACTTAAAGAAGAGTCAGTAGTGGTAAAAGGCACAAGGGGGTGAGTACATTAGAGCAAGTAAAAGCCAATATGACAAGTGAAGAGTGCGGATATACAAATTCTCCTGTTTTTGTTTGTTAATTTTGTAGGTAGAATCATGCCAAGAATTAGTTCTACTTCATTTAATGCATCCAACATGGGAGAGGATAATACTATGAAGTCTTTTCTTGGGCAGGTGATGCAACAAATGTCTAATGACATGATGGCACAAATGAACCATAGTTTGGGAGAAATGACAGGAAATGTTGGTTCAAGGATTCATAGAATTGAAGAGAGGTTGAGTTCTTTTGAGACACCTCCACCTCATGTTTTGAGGAAGCCATTTCAACAAAGATGTAGAGGAAGGAGAGGACATATACCAAGAGTTCAACCTAGATGAAGTTACTAATGAAGATGGAAATGGGAACAAGAAGAAGAGGAAGAACCAATTGAACCAAGAAGAAAGGATGTTAGCTTGGGATCAATCAAGTTAACTATTCCACCATTCAAGAGATGACATAATACGGAGGCTTACCTTGCTTGGGAAAGTAAAGTGGAGCATGTGTTTCATTGCTATGAGTATCTGGAGGCGAAGAAGGTGAAGCTAGCCATTGTTGAATTTTCGGACTATGCTTTTGTTGGATATGCCCTAAGACCATATGCTGATTTACGTAGTTGGCATAAATTTGTATCATGATGCTATTTATATCTTTCTATAATTTGCTGGAATATTTGTGTTTTATTTAGTAAATCATGTAATGTGCTGAGGCTAGTATGTTCTGATTGATGACTAGTGTCATGGATATAGGATGTCAAATAAACTCATAAGAACACATAGAGTATTGTGTACTGGATTATGTGAGTGTCATTTAATCTAATATTGTGTACTGGATTGACCCGCCATGAAATCACTTCATGGATTGTTATATAAATGTCATAAGTGATTTCAATGTGATAATTATATTTGATCTTTTGACTTGAGGTCATCAAAGATTTCTACATGAAAGATTGCATACTTTGATATTGTCAAACGTCACTCTTAATTGAGTGGACAATAAAGGCTTGTATTGAGTGTGTCATAATTTATGTAGTGGAATGCTGAATGATCAAGATAGGACTTGTCCCTCTTATATAACAAGAAAGAGATGGCATGCATTCTTGGTAAAGTGAAACTATGAAATGCATGGCCATGCTCGAATAATTAGATATGAGATATTATCTTATTCAGTTTAATTAATCTACTCGAGGCCAATAATTGAGAGATCGAACTTTATGATATGACACGTTCCATGACTATTGTTCAATTATGACTTCTTGGACAAAGAGATTAAGACATGTGTTTTTATTACGAAAGGTTTTGTCTGGTCACCAACATTCTTGTTAATTGGTTTGTAATGATGTGTTGCTAGACACCACTTATTGTACATGACATTATATGTTGTTCTTGTCAAATGACAATTTTATGAGGACTTATTTGGTCACACATTCAGAACGTATGGCTTAATGGGCAATATCTTGTTTCGGATCTAAATGTAATTGGCTAAAGTTGGTTAGGCTAATTTACGAATAGGAGTAAACAAAAAAATATAATTAAATGTTAATTATGTGATTGAATTGTAATTTTTCAAGATCATTGAACCTGGACAAACTTTTAATTTAGTTACTCTCTGATAGACTGATTGTTTTGAATTCAAATTACAATTCAAAACAAGATTCATTTATCCAGAAAACTTTGTGATAAGAAGTTTTCTAGGGTTTTTCATAATTAGGCCTCCCTTATTCTGTTCTTCGTTTTTTCTGTCAAAGAGTCTGTGTAGAAAGAAAAATAGAATGTTTGCAAAGAGATTCAAAGAAAGGAATGACATAGAAAACTAACATCATTGAATGTAGCAATTCAATTGTGCCAAGTCCCTCGTCCTGGTCTGTGTGACGATCTAAGGGTGACCGTTCGTGTGAGTGGATAGATCTAGTGGTCTAAGATCCCTGCTAGTGACTGCATAACAAACAGGCAATGAATTTTGAAATAACAAATGTAATATCAGTACCCTCTCTAGACTCCATCAAATCGATACTTGTAAGATGGTCTATTTGTGGCCTTCCTTCAACTTTCACTTGGTGGGAACAATTGATGATTACTAAGAGAAGAGCACATGAAGCATCTATTGCACAATGGAATGAACTCAAGGCTTCAATGAGACAACTATTTGTCCCCACTTTCTATCAAAGGGAGGCTTACGAAAAGCTGCAAACTCCATCTCAAGGTTCATGAAGTGTTGCTGAATACTAGAAAGAGATGCAGGTGGCCACGATGAGGGTAAGCATTTTGGAGGATGAAGAAGCTACTATTGCAAGATTTCTTTATGGCTTGAATAGGGAAATTGTGGATAGAGTTGAAATATGCCAATTCCATTATCTACAAGATGTGGTGAACATAGCCATAATGATTCAAAATCAAGGAGTTCAAGTGGGAAATCTTATAACTCACATAGCTTCGGGAATTTATAAACCAAACCTTCAAGTATCTGGCCTAAGAAGGAGGTTGTGGAGCCTAAATATTCACCCAAGGAGGAAGGGTTCAAGCCTAAGTGATGTGATCTGAACAATTGAAAGGAATTCTTCATGGAAATCAATCAAAAGACACACCCACTTGAGATCAATCCCATGACTTTATTAAGAGGTTCAAGCTAGATAACCATTGACCAAAATTGTCTTCCAATATGATCAATTAGTTTTGAATTTTATCAATATAATTCAATTACCCTAGCCAAGTACTGAAGATCTCAAGAGTTAAACTAAGAACCCTAGGCCGAGAAGTAAGAGACTTGGCCTTCTCACTACAATCTATCTACTTTGGATTACTCGGAACCGAGTCATTTTTGAGAACCATTCGGTTAATGTTGACGAGATATGTTTTAGGATCAAGACATATGTATACAGGGTGTTGTACTCCCTATATCCTAATGTCTTATCCCCCCCCCTGACACGGGCGCACACTCTGTCCCCCTGTACTTGGCCCTCAGGTTTGCCCGAGTATTTTGTATACTTTGATCTATAATACATTTACCTTTTAGATCAAAAAAAAAAAAAAAAACTAAGAACCCTAGAAGAGTTGTTAGATGAACACTGAAGAAAATAGAGTTTGATCCATAAGGATTTCTCTCAATTGAAAGAAATGTTTTTATCAAGAAGCCTTAATTAGAGTCTTTCATTGGTCAAAGGATCTTCTTAACCCTTAATTCTAATGAAAGAAATCAATTAAAAACAAGTCAAAATGAGGGTAAGGGGGTCAATGATTGTGTTGGGACTGAATTGGTCAAAATGGGGACCAAATTGGGGAATAGACCAGTGCCAATTTTAGCGTCTATTGGTCACATCAGTAGCTCACAGTAATTTCCCACAGAAGGTTCCTTCTTGCACCGGTTGATGCTAGTTCTGACCAGCAAGGCTATGGTGATGACCGGCATTGGGTTCCCTTGCATCGGTTGGTTCAAAATTTCCATCAAACACCTTTATCTCACTCATTGTCTCATTCTCTTCTTATGTGCTTCCATCCAATGCTTCCCAAGATACTTTTGGCCTTTTATGAACACTTGGAATACCATCTTCAAGAAATTGAATCACCAAACAATTGAAGTCCTTCCTTGGTTGTTCATGATCCACAAAAGATAGTCCCATAAAGATAGATTGAAAATCAATTAACTCTTCTCTTCTTTGCACAAAGGTGATCAATGCCTTTCTCAACTTATCAGCCCTCGATCTTGTGATTGATCCATTAGGGATCCTAGGAGTTAGATCATCATCACAAAGGATCAAGAGAACAATGGGCCACAAGGAGACAAATGAAAATGTTAATTACCATCTTACAAAGCTAAGGACATCAAGTGTCACAAGTTCCAAGGCTAGGGACGTTATGCAAATCAATGTCCTAACAAGAGGAAAATCATCTTGAACAATAAAGACTGGGTGGAGTCGGCTAGTGAAGGTGAGGAGGAAGGATTTGTGGGTGATGAAGATAAACATGAAGATGATTTTGAACCTAATGGAGGTGATTAGGAGCAATGTATATGATTAAAAGGGTACATAGTACTCAAGCTAGTGAAGAAAAGGACTTGCAAAGGGAGAATTTGCTTCACTCAAGATGCTTGATACAAGGGCATGCTTTTAGTGTCATTGTTGATGGCGGGAGTTATGTAAATGTTTCAAGTGCCTAATTGGTGGCGAAAATGAAGCTACCTTGCATTGATCACCCAAAGCCTAACAAGTGAAAAATGTTTAAATGATAGTGGTGAAGTCAGGGTTGGCAAGCAAGTAAGGATCTCATTCTGGATGGGCAAGTATCATGATGTATTGCTTTGTGATGTAGTGCCGATGCAAGCTACACCCCTGCCACTTGGGAGGCCATGGTAATATGATAGAAAGGTGACTCATGATGGCCAAAAGAACAAGCATTCCTTAGATTTTGAATTAAGAAAGATACACTTGAGTCCATTGAAACCTCATAAAGCTTATATGGACCA
The DNA here is from genome assembly GCA_028571225.1 of Parsonsia alboflavescens. Lineage (NCBI taxonomy): Eukaryota > Viridiplantae > Streptophyta > Magnoliopsida > Gentianales > Apocynaceae > Parsonsia > Parsonsia alboflavescens. The sequence goes on along the minus strand of JAOXNR010022960.1, from coordinate 18,734 downwards.
AAACAAGACTCTTGACAGAATGAAAGATTTCCATGAGGAGAAAGAAAAGAAAAAAAAAAGGTGAAAATACCAGAGAATGAGAAAAGGAAGGGAAAAAAAAAACCAAGAGAGACAAAAATAGAGTGAAAAGAAAAAGAGAGAAGAAGAAAAGAAGAGTGATAAGAAGGTGAGTATCTATGCAAAAAAGAAAGAGAGTTGAGGAGTGCATGCTTGGGCTTAAAGCCAATGATCTTATTTATGTTTAAACATTCTTTACATACTACTTCTTTTGATGATGATATTGACCCTTCTCATCCTAGTGATGTCTATGATCTTTTGAAGGAATATAGGGATGTGTTTCTAGAAGAGCTTCCTCAAGAGTTGCCACCAATGAGAGGGATAAAGCACCAAATTGACTTGATTCCGGAGCCCTTTTACCTAACAAGGCCTCCTATAGAACCAATCTGGACTAGATCAAGGAGCTTCAAAGACAAGTAGAAGATCTACTTTCTAAAGGCTATGTACAAGAAAGCATGAGCCCATGTGCGATACAAGTTCTTGTGCCCAAGAAGGATGAAAGTTGGAGAATGTGTGTGGATTGTCACTCAATGAATAGAATCATTGTAAAGTATTGCTTTTCAATACCTAGATTAGACCTTAGGCTTGATGAATTAAGTGGTAGCTTGCATATTTCCAAGATCGACCTAAAAAGTGGCTATCACCAAATTCGCATGAAAGAAGAGGATGAATGGAAAATAGTTTCGAAACCAAACATGGCTTATATGAGTGGCTTGTTTTGCCTTTTGGTCTTATAAATGCACCTAGCACTTTCATGAGATTAATGAATCATGTCTGTAGAGGGTGTGTAGGTAAATTTGTGGTAGTCTATTTTGATAACATATTGGTCTATAGTACAAGCATAGATGAGCATGTAACCCCTTGAGAATGGCATTTGATATCCTTAGAAGTGAACAACTTTATGCTAATTTGGTTACATTGTCTCTTCTAGTGGTATCCATGATGATGAAGAAATGGTAAAAGAAATCAAAGATTGGCATACACCAAAAAGTGTAAGTGAGGGAAGAAGTTTTCATGGGCTTGTTCCAAACTTTAGCACAATCACATTGCCCATTACGAAAGTCATTTAGGCAAAGGTAAAGTTTAGGTGGGAAAGTGAGCAAGAAAATGCTTTTCAAATGCATAAATCTAAACTTGCTAGTTCTCCTATCTTATCTTACCCAATTTTTCAAACGTTTTTGGGATTGATTGTGATGCATCCGAGGGTGGCATAGGTGTTGTTCTTATGCAAGAAAAGTAACAATTGCTTACTCTAGTGAAAAGCTTGATCTTGGTTCTTTGAATTACTCTACATATGACAAAGAATTGTTTGCATTGGTTACGGAATTGGAGCATTGGCAACACTACCTTTGGCCTAGAGAATTTTTTATCTATTCTAACCATGATTCCCTCAAGTATTTGAAAAGTCAATCAAAGCTAAGCAAGAGGCATGCCAAGTGGGTAGATTTCATAGAGTTGTTTAACTATATTATTCAATACAAACAAGGTAAAGAGAATGTTGTAGTGGATGCTCTATCAAGGAGGTACATCTTACTTGCTACTCTTGATGTGAAATTGATTGGATTTGAGTTTGTCAAGGTACAAGGTGATGATGATGACTTCAAAGATTTATTTGTTGCTTGTGTCAAAGGTGCTCAAGATAAGCATTATTTGCATGATGGTTTACTTTTTAGAGAAGATAAATTATATGTGCGTAAGTGTTTTTTAATAAAATTGCTTGTAATTGAGAGTCATGGGAATGGTCTAATGGGACATTTTGGCATTTTCAAGATATTAGATACTCTTAAAGAGCATTTGGCCTCACATAAAAATTGATATCATTAAATTGTGTGAATCATGCATTTTGTAAAAAGGCTAAGTCTAACACCAAACCACATGGTCTTTATATGCTATTGCCTATTCCACATGCACATTGGGAACATATTTCTATGGACTTTGTGCTTGGTTTAACTTGGTCTAGGAGTGGTGAGGATTCAATTCTTGTGGTTGTTGATAGATTTCTAAAATTTCACACTTTATTGTTCCAAAGTTAATGATGCACACAATGTTGCAAATTTGTTTTTCAAAGAAGTGGTGAGATTGCATGGGATACCTAGGACTATTGTTAGTGATAGGGATATCAAATTCTTCAGCTACTTTTGGAAGGTCCTTTGGGGATTTTTGGGAATGAAATTGTATTTTTCCACTACATGCCACCCTCAAACCGATGGTCAAACGAAGGTTGTAAATAGGAGATTAGGAACTTTGTTGAAAGCCATAATCAAGAAGAATTTGAGGTCTTGGGAAGAATGTTTGCCTTCTGTTGAATTTGCTTATAATAGACGTGTGCATTCTTCTGCTCATTTCTCTTCATTTGAATTGGTTTAGGTTATAATCCTTTGACACCTCTAGATTTTACTCCTCTACCTTTGGATGAAGATTATAGTTTGGACGGCAAGAGGAAGGCTGGAATGGTAAAAACAAATGCATGCCAAGACAAGAGAGAACATCCAAAGGCAAAATCAAAGATATGCCAAACAACACAATAGAGACAGACGGGAGATGAAATTCAATGTTGGTGATTAGGTTTGGATTCAATTGAGAAAGGAGAGATTCCTTTTATCTAATAGAACAAAGCTTGAGCCAAGAGGAGATGGTCCATTTCAAATAGTAGATAAAATCAATGACATTGCTTACAAAGTGGATCTTCAAGGTAAGTATCAAGTGAGTTCTACATTCAATGTTGGTGATCTTTCCCTTTTCGATGTAGATGATGCTGATTCAAGGATGAATAATTTCAAGGAGAGGGGGAATGATGGTGATCCAACTCCAAAGATACCTTCCTGACCTATCACAAGATCGATGGCTGCCAAGTAAGACAAGCATTGATCACATTCGTGCAAAAAAGAGAAGATTTGCTTGGGTTTTAATCAATCATTGAAGGACTATAATTTGTTGATGAAGAGCAATGAAAGAGGGATTTCAACTTACTGATGATTCAAGGACTTGATGGAGTTTCAAATGAAGAGTAAGGTCCTAAAGTCCATTGGAATCAAGTGGAAGAATTATTGAAATGGAGCACAAAAGAAGAGGATGAAACAAGAAGAGAATCAAGGTGTTCGATGGAATTTGGCAACCAATTGGAGTACATGATCGGCACAAGTTAGAGCCAAAGAAGCACCAGTGAGAACCAGTACCTAGAATCTTTGCCAATGTGAAAGATCTAAGGTTAATCGGCGTGGCAATCGGTGCCACAACTAGTGCCAGTTGGCTACCCAGTTTGGTCCTTCAACTTTTCCTATTTTTGTCCGAATTCAATATTAACTTGTTTTGATTGATTTAACTTTATTTTTGTTGACTTTTCTTGGATATTTGACCTATTTTAAAAGGTTATTGTGGACCTTTGATCATTGTAAGACCTTAATTAGGATATCTTATTATTGAGACTATAAATAGTTTCTTATTTGTATTCAAACAACCAACTTTCAATCAAATTGTGAGAATCCTTCTGGATCAAACTATCCTTTTCTTGAGTGTTCTTCTAAGACACCTCTATTGTTCTTAGTTTAACTTCTTAGGGTTTTCAATACTTGGCTAGGGTGTTGAGTTGAATTGACGAAATTCAATCCATTTGTTTATATTGGAAGGCGATACGGTCAATAGAATCCAGCTTGAATCTCTTGCATGAAGTCCTTGGATTTTTTTTTCAATGTGTTTATCGACTTTCAATCAGATTGTGAGAATCCTTGTGGATCAAACAATCCTCTTCTTGAGTGTTCTTCTAAGACTCTTCTAGGGTTTATAGTCTAACTACTTAGGGTTTTCAATACTTGGATAGGGTGTTGAGTTGAATTGATGAAATTCAATCTATTTGTTCATATTGGAAAACGATTTGGTCAATAGAATCTAGCACGAATCTCTTGCATGAAGTCCTTAGATTTTTTTTCCATTGTGGTGTGTATTCAATTTTTTATGAATGAAGAATTCCCTTTTGAGTCGTTACTTAATAGGGACACCTCTAGGTGATGACATGGATGGGTTGTTAGCAGTGGCAATGGAAACTATTGCTAGAGATAAGAGGTTATTCCCTATTTCATGTAGAGATTGGCAACACGTTCCTATGGCGGTCAAATGAGAAGTATGGTATGACGCAACAAGGTATCGAAGGCTCTTTTAACTACTTTGATAAGTTTAAGTACTTATGTTTTATATGACATTTGTTGTTTATATTTATGTTACTTTGTTGATTGCTTTTGAGGAAGTGTGTAAGCTTTATCTCACATTCCTTTTTTGATGTTTCAAAGTCCAACTTTCACTTTGGCATGACAAATGTGATTGCCTTTGACTATGTCATGATGAGCACAACAAAAAAAATCTAGGGTCAAGAGATCAAGATTATTCCAGAAGCACTATGAAAGTCACACGAACAAGGGGCAAAAATGCAAGTATGCCACCGAAGGGGATTCCAAGGGAGCAATGGACAACTTACATTGATTACAGATTGGATGAAAGAACAATGGTAAGAAAGATTCTACTTTTTTTTTATATTGATATATGAAGTTATTTTTATCAATTTTTCACAAAGGGTTATTTTGATTATGTGCATATATATGTTTTAGGAAATGTTAAGGGTTAACACTAAAAACTGGAAGGAGCAGATACTAAATCAGACCCTTGGCTTAATGAGCGCCAGAAGGAAGAAAAAAGAGGTAAACGTTATTGGAAAATGTACAAGTTAAAACATTAAAATGCACGTGTTAACTGTATTTTTTCGCTTATTTAAAGCTTGAAAAGGACTGGGTGGAGGTGAGCCATGGCTAGATATTTATTGAGGCTCACAAGGCAGCAGATGAGAGCTATATTTCTCAGAGGGCTAGGGAAGTTGCGGTAAGCTAAATATAATATTTCTATATATTTCTAAAATATTTAATGTTTATATATATAATTTAACTTCTTTATTTTTTTATATTCTTTTAATTTTTGGCATCTACGTGAGACTGTTGAGGAGATTCAGCATCGAGATCCTTCTTCAATTGCTATCTCACAAAATGACTCCCTAGCTTAGGTGCTTGCACTAGAGCATCCCAAACAATTGCTGCTCAGGGGCTACTAGAACCAGTGTGTTTTTCACTTCATCTAGATATGATGGTTTCCAGAACTAACGAAGTCCAAGTTCTCATGAGTAGAGTAGATGAGACAGAGAAAGAGAATGCATTCATTAAGGTACTATTGATCTCCGTAGTTTCAAAGACAGATATAGACTTGCCACCAGAAGCGATAGCCTTATTTGGAGGGGGACAGGTTACATAATTGAATCTTTAAGTTCATTTTATTTCATTACGAAATTTCATTCTTTAATTACAAAATTTGATTCTTTAACAGCCATCTCAGTCATCTGGCCAGACCGACTCAAAGGCCACACGATTCGATGATCTTTTCACACTGGACCAGCCATTGGGAGACTTGGATTCCTATTTCTAGATAGTTGGACTGATGTTTCTTTTGTGTTGTTAACTAGTATTGTTAGGGATGTCGTTGATAGTACACTTGTTGGTGGTTATCTTCATATCATCAATATATATTTTATGATGATATTGGGTGGCTAATGTATGGTTTATTTGATTTGATTTGGTTATTTATAAATTGTGTGTTGGATCTGTAGCTGTGTGTTAATGCAGGGATATTGGATATGGTGTGATATTGTGTCATAATTACATTGATTTGTTTGTTGCATAGGTTTGGTTAAACAGGTTTGGCTGAAAGTTTGGAACTCATCAAAATTGGGATTTTTTTTTCTTTGTTGAAAAATATAGTGACGGTTTTAACTACCGCTAAATTACAAAAGTTATTAAATAAAATCAAATAAAAAGGAAACCTAAATACTGCGGTGCTTCAAACCACCTTTATTTAAAATCAATATTAAAAATATCAATTAAAAAAGAAATCCTAAATATAGTGGCGGTTTTTCAGCACCACTATAAAACCCTAACCCTAAACTCTAGGTATTGTGGCACTATAGAAGCGCCGCTCTGTATTATGGATTTCAGGTTCCCATCCCTTGGCTAAAATTATAGCGGTGGTTATAACAACCACCGCTAAAATATCAATGTAATGCTATAAAAATATAGCAGTGGGGCAGCTCAATCAAAATAAATTAGCGGACCCCAAAATGGCTCAAAAAATAGATTGTGACGGTAAATCCTGCGGTTGGTCAAAACCACCGCAAAAACACTTGCCGAAGGCCTTTGGGCGTTGCCCCAACTATTGCAACAGCACAACTTAAACGATCTCGGAAATCTGCGTTCCCTATAGCGTGTGTATATATATATATATATATATATATATATTTATTTATTTATACATATTCTTTAATGTTATAGTGGACATAATTGTCTAAGTTATAGTGGGCAATTGTCCAAATATATATATTTGATAAAAAACTTTTTTAAAAATATATTATAAAAATAAAACCCTAAACGTATAAAGTAAACTCTAGATTACTTTATCAAATTTTAAAACCTGAAAATAAGGAGATTTTATTATTTTTTTAAAAATAAGGAGTTAAGTTTTCCATCCGAATTTTAATATTAAAAAGATCAATTTTTTCATTGATTCTCCTGTCACCTCATATATATTTTTAGTTTTTTAATTAAAAATTTCAATGAATTATATAATAAATGAATTCATTTGATCTTTTGACTTTTTAAAGAGTGATTAAATAAGTTATATATCAAAGGATGAATTTATAAAAAAAGACTTTTCATATTTTACCTACATATTTTCATAATACAAAATCAATAAAATATTTTAATTAAATATTATATAATTTTAAGGATATTACCAAATATCAAATACATGATTGGAATTGATCCAATTCAAAAGACTTTTGAAATTCCACAGTTAAAATTATTTTTGTTTAATTTTCTGATATCAAATCACTATAAAAACCAATAAAATTGTGGAGGCTTTTTTAACCTTTTAACACCACTCTTTGGTTGCACTACGGTTTCATAAACCCTCGCAATGGGAGCTCTTGCAAAACGATTATGCCAATTTTTGCACAATTTTGATATTATATTGCGGGGGTTAATAACCCCCGTAATTTTCATTTTTCCTTTTTGAACCTTGATTTGCTGTAGCTCTATAACCCCTACAAGTTTTATGTTTCTTTTCTGAACCTTTATTTTGTGACAGTTAATAACCCCCACAATTTTCATATTTCTTTTTCGTATTTTAATTTATGGTGGTTTCTATCCACCATTATTTTTAATTTTCTTTTTTTAAACATAATTTTGCAGTAGTTTATAAAAAGAAATTTTAATTTTATAGTGATTTATAAATTCAATAATTATTAAATTATTATTCATTCTTTTTACATATTTATTATATTTGTATTTTAACTTTTAAGGAAGCAAGAAAGGATACCAATACTTTCATTAAATGATAAAAGTATAAAACATTTTACATAAAGAAAAAGTATAAAAAAGAATTAATTCTATGTTACGAGGCATAAACTCATATTACACATATATTATTACACTTCCACTAGATAAAAAGTTTGATGTAATTTTGATGAGATGATGGTTGTAGCCTACATGTCTTCAAAATCCATCAATGAAAGAAGAGGACTCATCATAAGGTTAAAGGATAATTAAATTGACCTTTGTTGGAAAATCAACGACTACCAATCTCTTGATAAATTAATCAATACCTTATCCCAAAGTGATTGATTCCCCTAAGTCTAGTAGCGTAAGGACCCTAGGAGGAACTCCTAAGAATACACACAAAAAGATCCTGATTGATCTTGAAATGGGTTTCACTCCAATTGAAAGTTGTTTGTAAGATAAGTTGTCTTCAAATTACAAATAAGAAACCATTTATAGTTCCACAAGTAAGAAGTCCTAAATAAATTCTTACAATGGTCAAAGGACCTTGATAACCGTTTATAATAGTGTAAAAGAACAAGAAAAGTCAATAAAAATTAAGTCAAATCCTTCAAAATGGGTCAAGATCACTTTTTGGACCAAATGAGAATGTTGAGGGATCAAAACTGGGAGAGAGGACCAATGCTGAGTGACACAACTATGGAGCCAGTACTTTTCTGGAATTCTTCCGATTTTATCCCAAATGCAGCCATCAAAGAAATGGAAATTTTCCATCAAACACCTTGTTTTCAATCCTTCCTTTGATGCTTCCTTCCAATTCTACTTGATTTCAATTGACTTTAGCACCTTGATCTTCACTTGAAACTCATTCTTCATGTCCTTAAATTATCAACAAGTTGTAATCCCTCTTTGAGTGTTCTTCATCAACAAGCGATAACCTTTCAATGATGGATTAAAACTCAAATGATTCTTCTTTTATTTTATTTATTTATTTATATATTTTGTTTCTTTGCACAAATGTCACCAATGCATGTTTCAACTTGGAAGGCTTTGATCTTGTTAGCTACAGAAGTTGGGCTCTGCAAGTGCCATTTGACCGGTGGCAGTTGGCCTAGCCTCTTGTTTTTCTTTATCCTTCTTTGATCCTTCTTTCTTGGATGATTTTAGGTACATCAAAGTGTGTTTACAAGGCATCTTTATCCTATCTTCAAGCTTGAATTTTGATGTGATTTCTTTATTTGGATGAAGGTTTTTAGGGTTCTTCCGTACAGGAAATCAATCAAAGAAGAAAAGATAGGACTCATCAAAGGTTTAATGGTAATTAGATTGACCTTTGTTGGTGATTCAACAACAATCTATCTCTTGATATGGTAGACAATTCGATACCTCACCCCAAAGTGATTGAATGAATAATGAAGTGGCTCAAGAAGCCTAAGAATAACTCTTAAGAACATTTGTGAAAGATCATGTTTGATCTTTAAAATTCATCACTCAAAAGGGATTACAAGTTTGTGGGTTGTTTGAGAAAAGACAAAATCAGGGATATTTATACTCCAAGGACTTAAAATAACCTAAACATTTCGTGCTAGGGGTGTAAATACTAAACTATCCTTGATACAAAGTCCAAAAGACAAGATGAAAGCGTAAAAATTCATCAAAACGAGTCAACAGGTTGAAGTGGCAGAGGGCCATCTGGTGTCAGATGGAGGACCGGATGGCTACTAGAAAGAATCCCATTCTTGATTCGTGCTGAGCTAGAGCCGAAGCCAGATGGATCTTGCTTAGGTGCCGGATCCCCTTTCTTCCAGCCTTACATGCCTCTTCTTTCATTCTTTGTTCCATGCTTTGTGATGCCTTCAATTTGCACTCTTTGTGGACTTGAACTAGTTTCTTTTAGGCACATTTCCAAGCCTTCAAACTTTTCAAATAAGTCTTCCACTTGGATCATAATCCAAGGCTCTTCCACTTGGTCTTCATCTACATGCTTAAATTCATGCAACATGACTTCATCTTAAAGTTGATCTTCCTTGATTTGCTTCAATGCTATCCTTTCATTCTTGATCCTTGAATCCAAGCTCTTGTATTTAAAATACAAGTCTTTATAAAGGAATTTCATTGCATAGAGCTTCTACATGAGGGACCATCTTTTGAAGGCAACCGTGAGCTCTCATTCTTGAAGAATAGGTCTTTATAAGTGCATTTTCTTCCATGAATTCTTTCTTCAATGAAATCCTCCATGAATGTCATCCTTAATGATTCCGTTATTGATTTGATTGATCCTTGGTATCCATCATTCATATTCAGCTTAAGAGGATTTGTCTTCAAATCTCTAAGTCCTACATAGAAAGGTGAATGATTAGTGAAATGGATTGATGAATCAAGAAGATAATTACCACTTAATTCTATGTTATCCTTCATGGTAGTAATAACTTGATTATGCCTTACCATACCCTTATTTAAAGGTGGTGGTCTCTCCTCGATTGATTTGTATTCCATTTCCACTACAAGAAACTCATTAGAAGAAATAACATAGACAAGGAATACAAACTCATTAAGGAAACTTGGAAAATGAGTTCTATCATTCAAAGCTTAAGACATAAATTCCATTGGTCTATGACCCCATAAACCATGATATGAAGGTTCTCTAAACCTTGAATTCATATTCATTAAGCTTAAGAAACAATCCCTTAACATAGCATTTAGATGCCCTCCATCAAAATCATCACACACACGTGTAAAATGAATAAGAAAATACCCTCCACATATGCTAGAAGTCATTAATTCATCAAGATGGATCATATTATTCTCTTCTAAAAACATAGGATTTTTCATAATCTTCCAAATGCATAACATATCTCTATTCATGACCCAAAACTTAAACCATATCATCATGTAGTTCCACCAAATGTGCTAAACAGAGATTAAGCTCACTGTCATCACATTGTTTTCATCAACATTAAGCCTTTCTACAGCACTAAAGATCTAAATCTTATCATGACATTGACATACTCTTTCACAAGAATTCAACAAGTATTCACCAATGAGGATAGGCTTCTTTTTCATATGTAGTCCTAACACATGCTTTCCAAACAAGATATCCACAATTCTAGGACTATTGTATCTCACAAATTCAACATCATGATTCTCAAGATTCAACAACTCAAAGATTTTATCATGCTTGGAACATTTAATTGTACATAAAGAACCTCTCCTAAGCATGTCATCATGGGTCTTATAAGCTTTGAATCTAAGAATCATAAGAAGAAATAAAATCCATACATTCATGTTGTTATCAAGATCATGAAGATTCACAACTTCAGCTAAAGTAAACTCCTCAACATGACATGTTTCAGCACAATTTCTCAACAAAGATTGATTTCAAAAAGCACAAACTCACTCTTCTTGGGAATCACAATGAAGTACATCTCAAACAAGATCATCTAGAATTTAGAATCCACTTTGAGTATACACATTAGACCACAAAGATATAAATTGTTATCAAGAATTGTAACATCAAAGATCCACAAAACTTGATCATCTAAGACCAACTTTGTTAGTCTATTCATGAAAGTCCAAAGGACTTGTTCTCTCATGCATTTCAACCAATTCAAGTCATGAGAAGATAACTCTAGGTTGTTTTCATGAATTCCAATGGCCAACAAGTCATACATAGAATCCTTAGGCATAAACAAAGCATTATCTCTAATCAAAGAATTAATATGCTTGAAGAATTGACCATATATTACTTGTCTAGAAACATTAATCACGTAGTCACAAACATGTGCCTTCACAAATGATTCCCTAGCTTAAGATCTAACATATCATTAAAAAATCTCTTAGAGACATTTAAATTTCTTCCACATGCTTCATTCACAATTCTAAAATCATATTTTTGCACACGTGATTCCCTAACAACTTCAAAATCCATAAAAGCTATCACAAGACTCAAAGAAGTAGAAGACATGCTTTCTCTAATCAAGGGATCACTATGCTCCAGAATTTCAACACTAGCACCTTGCTTATAAACATCATAAGCATTTCCACAATCATACTTACCCATAGAAATTGACTTTTCATGCTCAAATTTCTACAAAGTATCACCGAGTGTAGAGATAAGAGTGTACCACTTTAACAAAGCACTCATCTCCAAGATGTCTTTGCCTTCCTTCAACCTGTTTAGGCCTTCAAAAACCTGAAATTTTGACATAAGAAAACTAGAAAAAGAGTAGTCAATGTTAGAAATGGGTATAGAAATCTCCTTGTTCATCTTGAAGATCAAAGCACTCTCCTTTCCTCTTTCTTGATCACAAGAATTTTCATTTTCTTCACTCAAATATTTTTCAATCCCAATCTCATTTTTCATCCCCGTTTACCTCTCAAAATCTTTTACAATCTCATGCTCTCCTTTTTCGATTCTCTCTTGTTCTTTTTCTCCCTCATTTTTCACAATGGGAACTTCAGCTTTCACAATTGGAATCTCTTCCTTCAGTTCATGGGACTCTCCTCCATCATACCTCACTTGTATATGTTGAGCTTCTAATTCAACAAGTGTCACATGATCATTTTCTCCCATAACTTCACATCAGAACTCTTGGAATTTCTCATTTCCAACAATTTCTTGAAGACCCATATCACCTTTAACTTCATTGGTAATTGAGGTGTCTTCATTTTTAAACTCCAAGCTCTCCCATGTTGGGTAATAAGAAGTTTTATACCCATATTCATTACACTTAGTTGATGAAGAAGTGACATGTCTTGAGCTTTCATAAAATCTTCCATTTGATGACTTCTTTTTCTCCAAGTTTCTTTCAACTTGGATGGCCTTTTGTACCATTTCTTCAAGATCAACAAAAGGATGTGGTGCTACATTTTCTTTAATCTCCTTTCTCAACCCTATGAGAAATATGGCCATTGAAGCTTCTCTGTCCTTTTTAATGTTAGTTCCGTTCGTGCCTAACTCCATTTGTTTCAAGTAGTCCCCGACACTCTTGGAATCTTGAGTAGTAGATATAGATCTAACCCTCCTTGGCCTCTCCTCAACTTAAAAAGTCATAATAGTCATCATGATTTACTTGTTGTCTCCTTCTTCCAACTCTTCCACTTGACATATACTCCTTAGAAGAACAAGGTTTATATTCATCTCCCCTTCCCCCTTGGTGTGCATGTCTTCTAGGAGTTTTAGATTGGAGCTTATACACCTTTCTCTCAAAGTTATCGATTTTTGAGTTCAAGTCCTTCCTCAGAGCCTTCATGTTCTTTGAGATTTCACTTGTCATTTACTTCATCCGTTCCATGAAAGTGTTCCAACAAGTATTCATGTCATTACTTTCAACTTGTGATGAAGAAGATGCTCTTTTTGTCAAGTTGTACCTATAAGAAAGAAAACACAAAATAGGGAATTTGTATATGTCCTCACCGATTCACTCGTATTTGTCACTCAATTTGTTTTACTCACTTAATTAAGCTCACCCCTTATTGCTTTTATCCACTCTAGCGCCTCTTTCAAGTTCTTAAATAACTCACAAGTACATTGCAACTTACTCAGGCAAGAATACCAAATGATCCATACAATTCAATCAATGGATCAATTGATGATCACCAAACAAGAACCAAGAGAATAGAGTTTCAAAGAAATAAGGTCAATCAACTCAAGACAAAGGACTAAGCACCTAGAATTCAAGCAAATATAAGATTGGCATTTCATCAAACACCTTGAGGACAAAGACTATGATCTCAAATTTTGATATGTTTCTCAATATTTCAAAAACTTTGATGGCAAATAAACACAAACAATAGGCAATTGACTTCCAATTCCTGAACAATTCAATCTCTACCCAACAATAGTTCAATATCATAAGAGAGTTCAACTTGAATTCTACAAATCCAATGATTTTTCACTCCTTTTTTGGCACTTTTATCCAGAATTTTTTTGTTGCTATGTTTTTTTTTTTTTTTTAAGCTTTTGATCTTCTTTTTTTGAGTTTTTCTTTTGTAGATATAGAGGATAGAAGTAGAAACACCAAACATATAGAATTAGCCCTTTTTTTTGGCCTTCGGTTTAATTCCCACGATCACATAGAGATCAAGAGAGAAGAACTAAGATAAATGTGAAGAACAAAACAGAAATCACATACAATCATAAGATTTCAATAAAAAAAAGTATGATCTTAACACTAAAAACAGGAAAGCAGGAAAAGATAGGCAAACCTTTAATGATAACCTAGGCTCTGATACCAAAATATGATGTGATTTATTGATTTGGATGAAGGTTTTTAGGGTTCAAACATACAAGAAATCAATCAAAGAAGAAAAGATAGGACTCATTAAATGTTCAAGGGTAATTAAATTGACCTTTGTTGGTGATTCAACAACAACCAATCTTTTGATTTGATAGACAATTCAATACCTCAACCCAAAGTGATTGAATGCCCTAAATGAAGGGTCTCAAGAACACTCATAAAAGATCATGTTTGATCTTTAAAATTCATCACTCAAAAGAGATTACATGTTTGTGGGTTGTTAGTGAAAAGACAAGATAAGGAGTATTTATACTCCAAATACTTAGAATAACCTAAACATTTAGTTCTAGCGGTGGAAATACTAAACTATCCTTGATACAAAGGCCAAAAGACAAGAAGAAAGCATACAAATTCTTCAAAAAGCATCAACAAGCCAGGCTAGCAGAGGGCCATCCTACACCGGATGGCTATTGGAAAGCCTAATATTCTTGATTTCTGCTGAGCCCGCACCAAATGAATCTTGGTGAGGCACCAGATCCCCTTCTTCCATCCTTCTATGCCTCTTCTTTCACCTTTTGTTCCATGCTTTTTGTTGCCTTCAATTTGCACTCCTTGTGCACTTGAACTAGGGGCTTTTAGGCACATTTCCAAGCCTTCAAACTCTTCAAATTAGTCTTCCACATTGATCATAATCCAAGGCTCTTCAACTTGGTCTTCATCTACAAGCTTAACATCATGAAACATGACTTCATCTTGAAGTTTATTTTCCTTGATTTGCTTCAATGCTATCCTTTCCTCCTTGATCCTTGAATCCGCATTCTTGTATGTGAAATACATGTCTTTATAAAGGAATTTCATGGCGTAGAGCTTTTAGCCATGTGGGACATCACATGAGGGACCATCTTTAGAAGGCAACCATGAGCTCTAATTCTTGAAGAATAGGTCTTTATAAGTACATTTTCTTCCATGAATTCTTTCTTCATTGAAATCCTCTATGAATGTCATCCTTAATGATTACATTATTGATTTGATTGATCCTAGGTATCTACCAAATTTGAAGTACAAATCTTTGTATAAGAACTTCCATCGAAACTTGTAACCTTCAAAGATATTCTCATGGTCTTCCAAGGCAACTTTCATTACTAGCAAGAACTTCTTATTCCTTGAAGCGTCAACCTTTTACTTAATGTATAAGTTCTTGTAAATGCATATCAATCTATTCATGTTGCATCTCTTCAATCCACTCTTTGAGCTCCCCTATGAAGCTCTTGTTGATGTGCCCTAAGTCCATATGATAACTTACTTAGTTGACATAACTTTGTATCATGATGCTATTTATATCATTTTATAATTTGCTTTTTATTTAGTAAATTATGTAATGTCCTTAGAATAGTTTATTTTCTATTCTTAAAACATCCCTAGTCAAGTGTTATTGAGATTAGGATATCAATAACAAACTGAGACTAGTATGTGCTAATTGATGACAATTGTCATGGATATAGGATATCATATCATCACATAGGAACACATAGAGTATTGTGTACTGGATTGACCACCATGAAATCACTTCATGGATCATTATATGGGTATCATGAATGATTTCATTGTAATAATTATGTCTGATCTTTTGACTTGAGGTCATTAGAGATTCCTGCATTAAGGATTGCATGTTTTGATATTGTCAAATGTCATTCTTAACTGAGTGGACAATAAAGGCAGGTATTGAGTATGTCCTAATTTATGCGGTGGAATGTTGAATGATCAAGATTGGAATTGTCCCTTTTATATGATAAGAGAGAGATGTCTAGCATTCTTGGTAGAGTGAGACTGTGAAATACATGGCCATGCTCGAATAAGTAGATATGAGATATTTATGTTATTAGGTTTTATTTAATCTACTTATGGTCAAGAATTGATAAATTGAACTTTACGAATATGACACGTTCCATTACTCGTGTTCAATTATGACGTCCTGGACAAAGAGATAAAGACATGTGGTTTTATTACGAGAGCTTTTGTCATGTCACTGACATTTTTGTTAATTGGTTCTTTCAATGATGTGCTGTTGGACACCGCGCATTGTACATAATATTAAAAGTTATGTTAATATCATTTTGTTATTTCCAAGGGGAGGCAAAAGGCACCACCCATAGAGACACGGGAAGAGATGAACATAAACCTAACAAAGAGATTTGTGCCAAAGCACTATCAAAGGGATCTTCACCACAAGATACAAACCCTCACTTAAAGATCAAGGAGTGTGGATGCCTACTACAATTAAATGGAGATAGACATGATACGAAGCAATCTAGTGGGAGAGGAACAAGAAGCTACAATAGTAAGGTTTCTTAATGGAGGCAAGAGGTGCCACCCATAAAAACATGGGAAGAGATGAAGAGAAACCTAACAAAGAGATCTGTGCCAAAGCACTATCAAAGGGATCTTCACCACAAGATACAAACCCCCACTTGAAGATCAAAGAGTGTGGATGCCTGCTACAATTAAATGGAGACAGACATGATACGAAGCAATCTTGTGGGAGAGGAACAAGAAGCTACAATAGCAAGGTTTCTTAATGGATTAAACAAGGAGATAGGAGATACCATTGAGTTGCAACATTATGATAACTTGGCGGAGATAGGACAAAAGGACATCAAAATTGAAATTCAAATCAAGAATAGGAAAGCATCTTATGGCAAATCCTATAGCAATACTAGCTATAGGCACTCATCTACCAAGGCTACAAATTCATGGCCCAAGAAAGAGCAAGAAATGACCAAGGCTCCAACCAAAGAAGAAGTCCCAAAGCCTAAAGTTGGTGAAGTGAAAGCTCTACAATGTGATAAAGGATGCCACAACCAAATTATAAAGCTAGAGAGATCAAATGCTATAAATGGCAAGGTTGTGGACAAATGTCTCCTCAATGTCCTAACAAAAGAACTATTCATATGGATAGAGACTTTGTTGAGTCATCTAGTGAGAAGGAGGGTAATGGGGAAGTTGATATGGGTTGTATAGGGGATGATGATGATGAGGGTAGTGAACCTAGTGAAAGGATTCTTGGGGGTCAATTGAACATGGCGATTAGGAGAGTCCTTAGTACCCAAGCTAAGGATGAAGATGAGTTGCAAAAGGGAAAATTTGTTTCATTATGGATGCTTGATTATTTGGAATTTGTGTAGTCTAATCATGGATAGTGGTAGTTATGTCAATGTGGCTAGCAAGTACATGGTAGATAGGCTGAAACTTCCATGTTTTGATCATCCTAAACCATATAAATTGCAATGGCTCAATGATAGTGTGGAGGTCAAGGTTGGCAAACAAGTGAAGATAGCTTTTTCAATGGGGAAGTATAGTGATGAGGTCCTTTGTGATGTGTTTCCTATGCAAGCCACCCACCTATTTCTTGGAAGACCTTGGCAATACGATAGGAAGGTCACATTTGATGGACACAAAAACAAGTACACTCTTAAGTTTGAATTGAAGAGAGTTCACTTGAACTCTTTGAAACCTTATGAAGCTTACCTTGATCAAAAGAGATTGCTTACAAAGATGAGTGACTACTACGAGGGAAAAGAAAAGAGAGTGGAGAGAGTTCGAAAGAGTGAGGAAAAGAAAAGGAGAGATCAAAAGATGATGAGTGGAAAAAGAAAGAACTACAGAGCACGAGTGGAAAGAAAGTGAGCTCCTATGCAAAAGAAAGAGAGGTGAAGAGTGCATACTTGGGCTTTAAGTCTATAGTTCTACTTGTTTACAAATAGTATTTAAATTCTAAGGCTTTTTATGCTAACAATTCTTGTAGTCTTCTTTCCCCTCTTTTGCAAGAGTATGAAGATCTTTTTCAGGAAAAGTTTCCACTTGAGGTTCGACCTTTGAGAGGAATTGAGCATCAAATTGATCTCACTCCCAGAGCTCCACTTCCCAACAAGGTGACCTATAGAACAATTCCGGAGGAGACAATGGAGCTACAAAGGCAAGTGGAAGAACTTCTAGCTTTAGGATACATAAGGGAGAGCTTCAGCCCATGTGCGTTTCCTGTTTTGTTGGTGAGGAAGAAAGATGGCTCATGGTGCATGTGTGTTGATTGTAGAGCAATCCACAAGATAACTGTAAAATATCACTTTCCTATCCCTAGGTCAGATGATATGTTGGCTGAGTTGAGTGGTAGCACTTGGTTTTCAAAGATAGATTTAAAAAGTTTCTATCATCAAATTAGAATGAAAGAAGGTGATGAATGGAAAACAGCATTTAAGACTATGCATGACTTGTATGAATGGCTTATTTTGCCCTTTGGTCTCACTATGCACCAAGCACTTTTTTGAGATTGATGAACCATGTTCTTAGAAATTGCATTGTTAAATTTGTTGTGGTATACTTTGATGACATCTTAGTCTATAGAAAAATATGGATGAGCATATTGATCATTTGATATGTGTGTTTGATGTGCTTAGGAGAGAACATTTGTATGCCAACTTGAGTAAATGTTGCTTATGTATAAACAAAAGTTACATTTCTTGGATGTATTATTTCATCTAATGGTGCACATGTTGATGAAGAGCAAGTGAAAGCTATAAAAGAATGACCAACTCCTACAAGTGTAAGTGAGGTAAGGAGTTTTCATGGGTTGGCATCATTTTATTACGGTTTGTGCCTTACTTTAGCACCAGTGAAGCCCCTCTCATGAAGGTATTCAAGTTAAAAGTTAAGTTTAGGTGGGAGAGAGAACAAGAACAAGCTCTTCAATTGTTTAAGACTAAACTTGCATATGCCCCCATTCTTTCTCTACCTGATTTCTCTAAAGTGCTTGAAATAGAATGTGATGCTTCGAGGGAGGGGATAGAAGTGGTTCTAATGCAAGAGGGTAGAATATAGCTTACTTTAGTGAAAATTTGAATGGTTTTACTTTGAACTACTCTACTTATGACAGGGAACTCTTTCCTTTGGTTGGGTCATTGCGAAATTGGCAACATCATGTGATTCACATGAATTATGGCTGTAATTTCAACATCCATCTATCTAAACCCAAGGTCACTCATAATCTGAAATTTTGCCCAAGACTTCAACAAGAGATTCA
>JAOXNR010022949.1:3969-25457 GCA_028571225.1 Parsonsia alboflavescens | reverse complement strand
AATTAATCAAGCAAAGTTGGACTCACCAAGACACCAACAGTTGTTTCAGTTGCAGCGAAGACCAGTTCAGTTCAGTTCAGTTGTACTCAGCCATCGTCGAGACCCAATGCGGTCTTGAAGAACCAGTGAAAGTTGCAGGAAGAGGTTCTGAAGACAGTGAAGAGAGCGCTTGAAGAAACCGATCTGAAATATTTGAGAGAAGAAGAAACTGATCTAAAGTAAAGAAGACTGAAGACAATGAAGAGAGAGCCGATGCATTCGATGAAGACTGAAGAGAATTGAGATTCGAGAAAGCTAAAAATACCCTAAATTTCTTGTTTAATTGGAATTCAAATCGGGTCGAGTCTCAGGTTGTAATTGGGTATTTCAATTTCACAATTGATTTGGGGAAATAATAAATTCGGTCAACTCGGTCAAACTCGTCCGAGTTTACCGAGTTAACTCGCGATTTTACCGATTTTACTCCCTTTTTCGATTTTAATCCGATTTTACACGTTTATACCCCATAAAATCGTCAAATCGTACCATTTTACGAGTTAACTCGCGATTTTGACAACCATGCTTCCATGAATGCTAAACCTAATCAGAAACGAAACGCTAAACCTAATTGGAAACGGAACGCTAAACCTAGAAACGGAAATTAAAAAAACACAAATATCAAAAATACGAAAGTACCCCTAAACCTAAAACAAAACCAAAACAATAGTAAAAGGTCTGAAAGGCCCTTAAGGCCCTACATCCGAGCCGATTACAACTCTCCTATTTCCGAGTTGCGATATCTCTAATCCTCACTGAATGTCTAGGCACTCGTAGCTCTGTTTGCTTGGTTGGTTCAGCCTGCTTTTGTTCACATTGACCCTCACCTTCCGCTCCTGCATCAGGCTCCCCCTCTTTAGAAGAACTTGTCCTCAACCTGAAAGGGTACTCATGTATCGGATACAAATGCTTGACGTTGAACACGTTGGTGATGAATATCCTATCGGGTAACTCCACACGGTAAGCATTGGAACCAAGCTTTTCAAGTACCTGACATGGACCAATCTTTCGTGGCTTCAAGTATCGATCTCGGCTCAGATACACCCACACAAGGTCACCCACTTTGAACTGCACCTTTCGGCGATGACAATCAGCTACATCTTTATATCTGGCTTAGGTGTTCTCCAACACAACTTTCACCTTAGCATGGAGTGATGTCAATTCCTCCATTCGATCATCCACTTTCTTGAAACCAGAATTAGGTGTTTCAATCGGCAAAAGATCTAAAGGCCTACGAGGCATGAATCCATAGATAATCTGGAATGGTGTGTAACCCGTCGACCGATTGACGCTACTGTTAAACTCGAAGTCAAACTTGGGCAGCAAGGTATCCCATAAACAGAGAGCTTTTACCTGAGCAAGCAACATGTTTCCCAAACTACGGTTGACAACTTCCATCTGTCCATCTATCTGTGGATGGTAGGGACTGGAGAACTTCAGCTTTGTACCCATCCTTTTCCACAATTCACCCCTGAAGTGACTCATGAAGAGTGAATCACGATCCGAGACAATCGATAATGGCAAACCGAAATACCTCACTGTGGCATCAAAATACAAGGCAGCTCATCCAGAGACATCCATGGTAGTCTTGCAAGCCATGAATATTGCCATCTTACTAAATTTGTCCACGACTACCATCATGTTGTCATTGCCATAGACGTCTTTGGCAACCCCACAACAAAATCCATCGACACATCACGCTGGGGTGCCTTGGGAACCGATAATGGTTGGCACAACCCCTGGGACGATTCACTTCCTTTCGCCTGAGCACAAACACGGCACCTCTTCACTTAGGTCCAAACATCCTGATCTATACTCGACCAATAAAATCTCTCTCGGACCAGTGTAAATTCTTGTCCTTACCAAAGTGTCCTTGCTCATGAAACTCCTGTATAATCAATAAAGGTAAAGAAGTTGAAGGAACATAAAGGCAATTGCTGTGAAAAAGAATCCTGTCATGTAGTACATAATCTGATGCCCTCCCATGATTGACATCTTCCATCACTCGGCCAAAGAATCATCCTCCTTCAACGATTCCCAA
Source organism: Parsonsia alboflavescens (assembly GCA_028571225.1). NCBI lineage: Eukaryota > Viridiplantae > Streptophyta > Magnoliopsida > Gentianales > Apocynaceae > Parsonsia > Parsonsia alboflavescens. The sequence goes on along the minus strand of JAOXNR010022949.1, from coordinate 23,380 downwards.
ATCTGTTCAAAACCTAGCGTGTAAGCATGCATCACTGAAATCAATACATGCCATCTGTTTAAAGCGTCTGCAGCTCGGTTGGTCATTCCTGACTAGTGTTGAATTGAGAACGAGAACTCCTACAGTTGTGCTACCCACTTAGCATGTCGAGCACTAAGCTTGTGCTACCCTTGCAAAAACTTCAGCGCCTCATGATTAGAGTAGTGAATAAACTCCCGCTAAATCAAGTATTGCCTCCAAAACCGAAATGCCTTGACAAGTGCATACAACTCCATGTTGTACATCGAGTAATTCAGTTTCGGACCACCTAGCTTCTCATTGTAGTATGCCACGGGTCGTCCGTTCTGAGAAAGAACCGCCCCAATTCCAACCGTTGAAGCATCACATTCAACCTCAAATAGGTCTTCAAAATTTGGCAATTGCAATAAATGAGCTTGTGTTAACCTATCTTTCAAAGCTTCAAAGGCACTTTGGGCTTCTGCTGTCCATACAAACTGTGAGTCCCTCAATAAGTCTATCAGTAGTGCGGCGATTCTACCAAAATCACTGACAAACCGATGATAAAATCCTACCAGTCCAAGGAAAGACCAAACCTGTGTAACTGATGTTGGAACCGGCCACTCGCGAATTGTAGCCACCTTTGAATCATCTGGCAAGATTCCTTCGTCTATCACAACATACCTAAGGAAGACTAGCCAGTGTACCATCCATTCACACTTTGACGGATTAGCAAACAACTGATGTTTCCGAAGTGTGTCCAATACCTTCTTGACATGCTCGATGTGCTCCTCTGAAGTGAGGGGTATAGATTAGAATGTCGTTGAAGTATACGACGATGAAGTCATTAATAAACAGTAGCAAAACCTGATATATCACACGCTTAAATGTGCTGGGGGCCATTGGACAGCCCAAACGGCATCACTGTCCACTCAAACAACCTATCCTTCGTCTTGAATGCCGTCTTCCATTCATCCGCTGGACGAAGACGAATCTGATGATATCCGCTCTTTAAGTCCACCTTCGAAAACACCTTTGCCTCACTCAACTGATCCAACATATCATCAAGGCATGGAATGGGAAAACGGTACTTTAACGTAATTCGATTGACCGCCCTACTGTCCACACACATGCACCACGAAACATCTTTCTTTGGCACTAGAAAAGCCGATACCACACAATGATTAACACTTTCTTGAACGAAGCAATTGTCTACTCTTGCACCTACTTCTTCAACTCCTCACTTTGTTCTGTTGTCATTCTGTAGTGAGCTCTGTTCGACAATGGAGTTCCTGGTATAAGATCGATCTGATGTTGCACGTCTTGCAAGGGCGGAAGTCCTTCCGATAAATCTGCTAGAAGAACATCCTTGTAATTTTCCAATGTTGGCTTAATAGCACCCGAAACACCCCCACAACTATCTATCGAAGCCAAGCAATGTGCAACCAACGCAAAACAAACATCCTGTTCTCGAACTAACTCCTCAAATTCTGCACTAGGCACACAGAGGACTGTTTTCTTCTCCAGTACATTGCTCTCCTGTAGCGGCTTCAATACCCAGTGTTTACTTCCTGTTCCAATGGTATGCATGTGATCATGACCATCATAGACGACATTGTTATCAAACTGCCATGGTCGTCCAAGTATCAAGTGTGACGCGTCCATTGGTACGTCATCAGCCCAAATCGTTACTGAATAATTCGGATCGATGCTCATCTGCACTTTGCACTATCGGTCTACTTGAATTTAATTGGCATGGCTCACCCAACCAAGTTGGTAAGGGTGAGGGTGCGGCTCCGTAGTCAGTCCTAACTTTGTCAATGATTCCTCGAATATGACATTCTCCTAACTACTGGAGTCTATGATCACTCGACAACTCTTGCCCCCAATCGTGCAACGTGTTGTGAAGACATCCCTTCTTCGACAATCCTCGTCACTCTTGGGCACCAAACAGATTCGCCTCATTACTAAACTCTCTCCTTGCACATCCTCAGGGTTGACAACTTCCAGCTCTCCTTCGCTATCCCGTTGGTCAAACCACAAAGCCGGATCACTCTCTTCATGTGTATCTCCCATATACAACTGCGATCTTAACGTCGGACAGTCGTTGGCATAATGCCCCATTGCTTGGCATCTATGATACCGAATGGAGGCCTTGTTTGAGGGAGGCGTAGCCACTGGAATTCCAACTCTTGTCAAAGGTGGTGTGGCTACAGAAGCCACAATTGGTACCGCTGCTACACTTGATGAGGGTTGTGAGGTCCGAGACGAGCCATACAGAGGAGTTGGGACTATTGGACCAGTTGGAAGCTGTTGTCTATTCAAAGTTTTCTCCACGGCTTTGGCATTCGTCATGCTCAAAATAGTATGAACTTGCAGTGCATCACACATGGCAACCTCAAACCATGAATGTATCTCTCCACCAGCTGTTCCCGAGTTTCTTGCAATTGATTTCGAGAAACAAGGTTATAGAATTCCAAGGAGTAGTCGTCCATACCCTTCACTTCTTGAATGAATGCCTGCAATTCTCCGTAGAGTGTTTGTTAATAATTCAAATTTAAGAATTCTCGACTCATCTCCCGTCGTAGCTCGTTTCAGGTTTCAATCCGAGGCTGCCTATCTTGATATCTCTGATATTTGTTAGCTTGCTACCCTGCCGCCGCCCTACTCCTGAACCTCAAAGCTATCAACTCGGCTTGTTTCTCCGGTGGGACTTCTTTGATGCATAGCAAATCATCCACCATTGTCGACCAATCTAGAAATTCGTCCGGGCTCACACTTCCTGTGAACTCCGGAATTTCTAACTTGAACCCTCCATCCCATCGATGCTGTCCATTGCGCACAACTTCATAATTCTTCCTTTGGTTGCGGAAAAGGTCTCTAAAAATACCTTTGTGCCCGGTATGGCTCCTCCTAAAACGGTATTAGTTCACCCTTTTCTTCCGCTTGAAATTCCGGTTGTCCCAAGGGCATAGATGGTCTAGTTACCTCTGGAAGTATTGGTGGAGCAGCAGGTTGATGCGGATTGGGCGCGGCCAGCTGTTGAGGTGGCGATGCTGGATTTGCTTGCATGGGTGCGAATTGCGCCATCATCTCCATCATTTGCTGCATGAATTGCCTCCTCTCCTCACGCTCTTCCTCTTTTCGCCTCTTGGTTTCGTCCTGTTGCAACTTTCTTTCTTCCCTTTCTTCTTCCAACTATGCAACAGATTGGAGGGTTGAGATCGTTGTTATCACTGCTAGACATGTTGTCTGGTTGTTGGCGGGTGGATTACGGTTTGATGGACCGAAACGTTAGCTTTGATACCAATTGATGAAGATGCAATTAGAATTGCTCTTAGTCTTAGATATCATGAAAAAAAACAACAGTAGAATTTTCATCGTTATGCGATTATAATCACCGATGATGAAGTTTTCAAGAAACTTCAATGATGTAGCCAAAAATAAAGAGCACAAGAAAATTGAAAATTTTTTGTATATTCAATCTACTAAAAGCTGTTCAAGAAAAAAACCATTAAATAATCCTTCATGAATGCTAAACCTAATCGGAAACGGAACGCTAAACCTAATTGGAAACGGAACGCTAAACCTAATCGGAAACGGAAATTAAAAAAAACACAACTACCAAAAATACGAAAGTGCCCCTAAACCTAAAACAAAACGAAAGCAACAGTAAAAGGTCTAAAAGGCCTTACATCCTAGCTGATTACAACCCCCTATTTTCGAGCCACGATATCTCTAATCCTCGCTGAACGCCTAGGTACTCGTAGCTCTGTTTGCTTGGTTGGTTCAGCCTGCTCTTGTTCACATTGACCCTCACCTTCCGCTCCTGCATCAGGATCAAATTTCAATGAGTAATACAGAAGAGAAATATGCACACAGTGTTAATGATAATCTACTAAAGCACCATTGACTAGGAAAATAGTGTATCTATTATGAAAAATGGCAATGTTGTAATTTATGTAAGTTTGGGTAATTTGTGCCTAATGGCATCATGTTCTTATTTATAGTGTGTCTGTTGCATATTTATAAAATATTGTTATGATTGATTTTCTCCATTCACTGTTGTTTGCAGCCCGACAAGCCATGGTAGGAATTCATCTTGACATTGGGATGAATTTATTTCTAAAACATGACATTGACTACACAGGACAACTATTTCACATCTTGAAGATTTTGGCAATCCAGAAAAAACGAATTCGAAGGCGAAACGTTTTGGCAAGCTATTTACAATATCCCATTTAAGTGTATTCCTTACTGAAATGTCCATATTTTATTTTATGGGATTTCACCATCCATCAAAGCTGCAGAGGATCCAACTGTAAAGATTACATGTACTACTAGAATTTTTTTTCTTTTATTTAGACCACAGGACATTTCCCAAATTTAGCCTATTATGAAATGATTCTAAAATCTTGCAAAAAGATTTGCATTTATGTGACTTACAGTACAATTTTGTTGCAAAAGGCAGTTAGAAAAGCCGATGGCTTTTACAACATACTGGTGATGAATAGTCCATGATTATAGATTTTTTAAACATATACAATCTTTTGAGCAAGAGTTTTCTATTAAAAATGAATTCTTACATTTGACATAATTTTTGTAAGTCAATTCATACATTGGAGAAACCTTCTTCTCTATCAAGCTACAAACAAGGCATTTTTTCCTTGGCGAAACTTCCTGAGAAAAAACAGAGCATCAGAAACAAACCGAACCAGTGAATTTCTCGAATATATATAAAATGCCTGGTTGGGTCATTTGCTTTAGTTTGATCCATTAGATTCTAAGCTATTTGTCTTTTTTGTCGCAAGAAATAAAGGGGGGAATGGTTAGGACAAGCAATAACTCAGACATTTCCTAGTGACTAGTTTTGTGCACGCTGGATCTCGTAAAAATGGCTCTTTCAAGGGCAGGGAAACATTCATACATTGAGAAAGGGTTGAATGGATGTAGTTACGAGTTGCAACTCTTTTCCATTATTATAACTTCACTTAGAGTTATAACTTGTTAGTTAAAAGTAAAGAGTACTTAACATATAAAGTTTGTTAACCCAGTTTGGTTATGCTAACTCTGGAGGCCATCACCCAGCTTAATCTCCACCTTCAAATCCAATACAAGTTTGCAATGAAGATTTACAAAAACTTGATTGAATATTCGTGAATTCAATCAACAACAATAAATCACAAATCCTCTTGTAATTCTTTGAGCTTGGACTTGTTCCAATGATAGATCCTCCAAATCTAATTGATGTTTTTCCTCCTAAAGAACAAGCCATTGATTTAATTAAGAATCCTTCTCCCGAAGGAATATTAATTTACAATATTGATGCTTGTCAGTCATGAACGAACTTGATCTTCAAAGATTGTAATGACTTTCTGAAGTATAGGACCAGTTTAGAGTTGTGATACTTTGTTGAATCTTTGGATGTAGCTTGAGTGCATAATCCTTGCTGCCTAATGTCATTTAAATAATCTTTAGTTATCTTGATCTTCGACATCTTATTTTCTAAGATTTAAATTCAAATTCTAACTATAGATAAGATAGAATTTAAATCAACTAGATAGTGACAAACATCAAGACAACCTATCTAGTTATTTATCTCAACATTAACAATAATTCAAACTCAAATAAGATAATGTCATGATAAGCTTTCACTAAGTCAAAACTGGGTTATTTCTCATCGGTAGTAACATCAAGCACAGTTGCAACTTTAGTTGCAACATAGAACAGTTTAGGCCAATGAACTTTTGACCTCAACACAACTCACTACCAATGGAATAAGCAAAATATGTTGGTATACAATATTAAAAAATGTCATTTTTTGTTTCAGCTTTATGTAGGAAAATGGGAGTTTTTCATCATTATACTTCAAATAACAAAATGCGGCATACTATGATTCATTCTCTTTTAAAACAAAGACATGGTAGCTTAATCTGTCTTTTAAACAAAAGACTTGTACACAAGTCTCAGTAAAAATGTATTCGAATAGCTTCCATAACAATTGTTTAGATGGGAATCTAAGCATCGGATTCACAGAAACATATACATTCTAAGGATTATTTTAAATTGAATAAACAAGAAAACAAAGTATTAGTGTATTATTTTCTCAATATCACAATACAACAGCAACTGGATTCAAATAAACTTCCAAAAAAAAAAACCTAGGTAGAATCCAAAGTGTTCAAACATAGTTAGCAAGTTAATTTATTGAGAATAATCTTTCTTGAAATACATGCTTATTCTTGATTTACGACTTTTTAGCATAAATACTAGTCCTAGGTAATTTCAACTTTAAGCTGCAATGTAGATGTAGTTTCAATCTACTGAAACAATTCCAATACATGTGTCTTTCAAAATGCCACAAAAATACTCATCGCAAATACAGAACATTTGTGTGAAAATACTTGGATTGTCCATTTTATGGAGTTGAATACTAATTCCCACCAACTGTGAGTCTTTAACCCAAACTTTATTGTTGTAGCAGTAGTATCTCTCCATGGTGAATTCATAACCTACAATGACAGAGCTTTCTCTAGTACATTATGGTTATTTTCTTAGAAAGGGGCACTTTATGCTTTCTTGCCTCATTGGAAATATGTTTTTTCCTTCTTACTCAGCACATATGCTTTCTTTCTTTTCTAATGCTTAGTTAACACAAAAGTTAATAGGGTTTTGGACTTTGTGAGACAAAATATATGATACCTGGTAATGGAAAAAAGGGTTTTCATTTAATTAGAATGAACCTCTTATTTTCCCCTTTTTTATAAAAAATAAATGAAATTAGAAATGATTTAATTATTAATAAAAAAAGTACTTGAGAATAAAAGAATGTTTTTTTTTTATTTTAAATATGGTAGTATAACTTTTAGAAAATAAAATGAGCACAACAAACCAAACGACAAAGCAGAAAGAGAACTCATTTGATAGCAGGATCTACTCACTGTCAAGAAATTTGAAAAAAACCTGAAAGTAATTTTCTTTGTTTCTTTCATTAATAAATGATGGATTCTCTTATTAATTTCGAACAAACTTTTGAATATTTTACAAAAATGACGGTCTCCATTCGATTTTTTGATCTAAGCTTTACATTAATGGATTCACTACACCTCTCCATCCATAGTAAAAGAACCTATTCAAATTATAGACTGGGAAATTGACCCAAGATTGCAAGTCCAAAAAGCAGCAAAATATGACTATTTTCTATGGTGGGTTTCATCTCTACGATGTGAAGCTTTGTAGAAGAATAGACAGCTATATCAACTTCTTCATCAAACATTGCGAAAATGAAAGGGAAACTAACCATAGCAAATTTGAGCCTAGAAGCCTCCTTACTTCGAACACTGAATAACTTTCTCTTGGCCTAGAAGCTTTGATGTCGAGGCACTAGTTCGAGATTGGAGAGTGGACTCAAATTTGATTGGACAACTTGGAACGGGCCAGTGAAGCAATAATCATTGCTTTGCCTTGATATAAGACTTTTTTCAGTCATCTGAGATTGTCTTAATGAATTTTCAGCCAATTTTATATTTTTTGGGGTTTTTTTTTTAATATTTTAGGGATATTTTTGTAATTTTATTGTTTTTAAATTCCGATTAGATTTAGATTTCGTTTAGGGTTATAAATATTTCGTTTGTCTTAATTTTCAAATAGTCTTTTATTATTGATAATTTTCAACTTTGATCGTATCTAGATAGTTTTTATAAAATTTCCACATTTTCTTTTTGTTTAACCAGTTTTCGATATTGTTCATGTATCAAGCTTTCTTACCTTCCTACTTTGAACATCGATTAACTTGAGTGATAGAAGCGCTTCAAGTCTTCAATGATATGGGTCGACTTTTGTGAGTGAGAGAGAGCCTGGGTGTAGAAATTTTGTGAGAGAGAGAGAGAGAGAGAGAGAGCCGAATTATAGAATGCGAATAATGAAAACACAAAGATCACTGGGCAATTAAGACTTGTTGGGGATTGTACGAATCTATCTTTTAAGACCAAAAAGTGGAACAATTTTTTCCACTATTTCAATGGTCTCACTGTCGGAGATTTGACAAAAAACCCTGAAAAGAGTCTTACCTGGTTTTTAAAAATAAATTGAGTCTCGTGGGCTCAACTTGTCAACAGTACTGAATTCCAAGAACTCGTCCAAATAGAATTTGGATCAAGGTTTGGCTTTCTAAAAGTAAAAACATGAAAAAAACCTCTGGCTAAATAGGCTATAAACTATTAATATCACCACTGAATTTGTTCATTTTTTTCAGTTTCACTATTGAACTTAAAAATTAGTCAATTTAATCATTTAATTTCATGAAATTATATGCTTAAATCATTTTACGGTGATCCGATTAAAAGTGACCTGCGAGTATGTTTACTCATTGATGAGAGTGATACGTGGGATGTTTCACGTTATCAAATTATCCACATCATCCTACCACTAAATGTAATTACCAGAAAAGAAAAAAAAAAAAAAAAAAATCTAAAGAATCCCAAATCAATCCTCATTTGAGCTCGGAGACAATCTTTCTTCTTGGCCCTTTGAGCTTTCCAACTACAGAAACTTCCACCTCAAATCCCATAATTATTGCAGGAGGTTGGTAAGTTTTATTAGAAAATTTTCCTCACCCATGACCTTGTTCTGTGCAAATTGGTAGTTAAAACACTCGGTAAGACCGTTAACCTCTGTGTCAAGGGAAACTTAAGCTTCAAATTTCAGTTTACAACTTGACGTTTGGGTCTATTGTCCTCTTCTGTCACTACCTTTTCTTCTCCCAAAATTTAATTCAACCTTCGTAACATGTAGGATATTCCGATTTCCTGTTAACTTCAAGCCCTTCTAATATGCAATTTCAATAGTTTTGTTGGCATCCTTATTTTCAAAATTTCTTGGTTTGGCCTACGGACCGACCTGGCCTAGCCTGGTCCTATTGGGTTGGATCAGCTTCAATTTGGGAGGGGACTTTTTCATGGTACCTTAATGTGACATTTGATTCACTGATGTTTGTTGGCTTCGGATTTTCTAGTATTTTTCTTCTATATCATATCCTACATCATCAATAGTAAACATCTTCTTATACTTTTATAGATTTATTTTATTAATAAAATCATAAAAAATACTAAACTCTAGGAGTATTTTATCTAAATCGAATAATATATATTATTTTTTTGAATGATGTAGAAAAAATATTAAAATATCAGGAGTCAGGTTTGATCATCCACTTAGCACGATAACGAAAAAGATAAATATGTTTTGAATTGAGTATATTTTATTTTAATAAATTATCATTTTTTCAAATCCGTTGGTTTATCTTTTTTTTTTTTTCTAATGTAATTTGTGCCTATTATTAAATTATTTTTTCAATTACAAATTTTACATTTTTTTTGAGATATTAGCTTTTGTTATTGTTTTTTAGTTCTTTAGATTATATGATTATTAATTTATATTTATCTTTTAAAGTAAATAGAAATTATTTTTATAATAAAACTTCATTCCATAAAATTTTTTTTATTGAAAAATAAAAAAAATAAAAAAATATTTTTTTTGAAGGGCTGACCGGGGGCTGGCAAAATTTGGCCCCGTGGGTCTAGATGGGGCTAGGCTATGTCGTCAATTATGTAAAACGGGCTTGGCCTAGTGGGATTGGACCTAATCCCAATTGATATCTCCGTTAGAAAGTAGGGTTTTGCATGAAGAAAAAAGACAAGATCCATACATTAAGAATCATATAGCTTAAGATGGAGATTAGAAATCTTGGTTGAATATTTTGATAGGAGAAAATTTCTGGGTAGAAAAGTGTTACAATACTCTTTGATGATTTTATTTGGAGTTTTCTAACCAAGGGTTTGAGAATGAGAGAAGTTCCCTTCTATTGAATATTGGAATTTCAATTTTTTTTTGTCACATATTTTTTACAGTTGGCTCCATATCACCTTGAATAAATGATATGTCAACTAATATGAGAATGTATTTTTTTTACCACTCAATTAATAGGTGCATAGAGATCACTTTTAGTTGGACGATCGTGGAATGGTTTAAGTGCCCAATTTCACGACGTTATATTGTCAATATGATGAGTTTGTAAGTCCCATGGTCAAACTAAGAAAAATGAACAAATTTAATGACCATATTAATGGTTCAGCTAAAAAATGGATACTCAAGTACTGTCAAGGATCCAACGGTGGCCGACAATATTCCAACAATCACCTTTTTCCCTTTTTCTGATTGTTTTTTAATTGTCCGACGTTGTTTCCAACCCATCAAAATAGTACTACAAAGTACAGGGGAATCATAAACCCTAATAACCCACCCGATCATATATATAAAGAAACTAAAGGCTTCAAATAGGATACGATGTCAAAAATTTGACCCATAATACTCCAAGCTTTTCTTTCCATTCTTGCTGATTTAAGTATCGGAGGAACCTCAAGAGATACTTTCCTGAGCCTTTTCTATTGGATAGGTTTTAATGAAGCTTGAGCGTTTCTAATCTTGCGGTGAGCACCATTTTGTGCTTCATCACCTATAATTATTCTTTGATTGGACATTAATATTTTCTCTTTAACTTAAGTTTTCTTATATTAAATAATTTGAGTTATATACATGGAACTGACCTTTTATGATTTTGGTTTGTCTGACCCAACCCCAACACCATAGATCAGAGACTTTAAGGAGTTGGGTCGAATTGGCTCCATTACCTAAAAGGGTCATCCAAAGCCTTGTCCATCCCAACTCAACCCTTCAAGGACTAAGGGCCGACTTGAACTGACCAGACCCTTGGGATCAAAAGTATATATATATATATTTTTTAAATCTACATTATAAAGTATAATTACAAAGGGTAAATTAGTAAAATCATAACCCTGAATTTTTCCGAATTACTTGCAACTGATTCTAAACTAAAATTCAACCAATCCACTCATACACGCTAACTCTCAAAACATACCCAAGCATATAACCTTCAGCCCAAAGGTCCGATAAGCCACTAACAGACCAACCCATATGCGATTCACGTGACATTTTTTTAGGGGCATTTGTCTTCCAACTACTTTTTTCTTAAATCTTCAAATTCTATAAAAAATCTTTCATCCAAATCTAGAGATCTTCAAATCCCTTAAAAAAATGGTCCATTTTTAGGGGCATTTGTCTTCCAATTACCTTTTTCTCAAATCTTCAAAAACTACAAAAAAACTTTCATCCAAAGCTAGAGATCTTCAAATTCCATAAAAAATCATCCATCAAAATCCATAGATTTTATTGTGTCAAATCTTCAAATAATATAAAAAATCATTCATCCAAATTCAAAGATTTTATTTTTCTCAAATATTTTGATAGGTATCCAAATTCAAATCCTTGGATTCACTGTCTCCATTCCTTTCATCGCTAGATCTACGAATGCAAAAAATTCCCTAAAACTTTCATTGCAATGATTGACAGAATTTGCCAGAATAATGAATTTGCATGTTATGAGAAGCCATGGGAAAATTTTCAATTACTTCAACCAAGCCACCCCCACCACCGTAAAAGTGGTTTCGGTTAGGGGATGATATCCAAAAAATAAAAAAATAAAAAAAACAAGTAAAAATGGAAGATAATCCAAAGTTGTCCAGTGAACGATTATACCTTCTTGATCGCTTGTTGCTTTTTTGCATCAAATCATTCTATTGCTCCAATCATACACACGAGGATTTCATTACATAGGTAAAAAAATTTAACAACTTGGTAGCATGCCAATGTAGAAAATGGGCAAAAAAATCCGGCCATCTTCTTCGACAAGCGTTGCCCCTTGCACTGATAGATCCCTCAACACTAGTCACTAAAATTTCTCTTAGATCTGAACTCCTCTTTCTATTCCTTACAATGCCCATCATTGCTTGCCTTCTGTTTACCCTTCATTGCTCAGATATGCCCTCTTTTGTTTAGACCGATTGGTGCCTTTTTGCACAGACGACTTCCCAACTCCAGTCTTTCACTAAATTTGGTCTTCCTCTTCAAAACCCTTTGCTGCCTCATGCTATAGTGTTCAATTCTGTTTGGAAGGCATGCTAGATCCACCAATGACTTGCACTTAGAGATCGTAACGCCACTGCCAAGAGTTCTTCCTCATTTTTTCCTCTCTTCAGTCAGATTTGCCATCAAACACACAGATATATCCTTTTCATACAGTGATCTAAACCCACTATCAAACTTGGGAAAATATTTAATAGTGATTCTTTTGATTTGTTGAAAGAAGAAGATAATTTTTTATCGATAGATTTGTATATTTGAGAAAAGATCTTCTTTGAGAAATTTATATGTTGCAGTTGAAGGACAAAATGCCTCTGAAAGATGTTACTTTGGTTGCGTATGGGTAGTACCGTTAGTGACTCATCAGTCCAAATTGATATACGGTTATGAGTGGATAAGTTTCGAGAGTTGGAGCGTATGGGTGGGTAAAATTTTAGTTTGGGATCACTTATGAGTAATTTGGGAAAGTTAAGAGTTGTGGTGAGTAATTTATCCAATTACAAAATATTATAATAAGTTGTAAATTAAAGAAATGAAGTTGTATTTAATAAAATTTCTTCCCAAATAAGAGAAAACTAATTTAAATTTTTTTAAAAGTAAAAAGTAAACTAATGATTAGGGGGGGGGGACTAAATAACAATAGTCAAATTATATTCTAAAAAGTAAAACTAAACTAACAATCTAAATTTCAAGGAAATAAACTAACAATAAACATAAATCATTTAAAATATATATAAAAATAAACTAACAATTCTAGCTAACAAAATAACAAATATTCTAATGTAAAATATATATTAAATAAAAAATACATTTGGCAACACCAAAGCCCTTGGCCTAGAACAAAAGCCCCCTGTCATATTAGGGCTACAAAATTCTTAGCCCAATGCTCCAAAATTACTTGGCTTTGCCGAGCCCAAGGGCAATCCGCTTTTTACAGCTCTAGATCTCATAGTTTTGGTGTGGTTAAATGCCTCTTTTTACTAGAAAATTCTATTATGGATTACGTCCATTGGAGTTTTATGGCTTACATTGATCTACATCACATATTTTCTCCAAAAGTACAAGTACTTTGTGGTGAAAAATAAAAAAACACCTTTGACTTCATATGGATCCATGTGTGGGGACATGACCCAAGTACATATCAAAATTTTCCCTTTTTGCAGTCCCCCTCTTGGAATCAAAATGTCATGATAAAAAATTTTGAGATGTCCAGTACATAGGGTAATGCTATTGAGTGATAGTGCACTCTATATGGAGTGTTAAATTTCTAACAGCTAAAGATTTAGGTTAACTATCTTTTCTTCTTTTAAAAAACTATTTTTTAAGATATAATTTATAAATTAGACCCTAAGAATACTTGATCATTTTTTTTCTTCTAAAAAACAAACTATTTGACTTAATCCTTGACTTTTAGAGATTTAAAAGTATGATGTGCGCTCCATATCATTTTCACCAATATATAATCTAATTATCTAAATTAGTTAAAAATTTATTAGTATGTTGACATTTTTATTAAAAATTAGGTGAGTTGAACTTTTTATATTTTAGGCATTGTTTTGTTCACAAAGAAAGAGAAAGGGATCAATTTTCTTCTTTCAATAGAATTAATTATATTTATTTATATTTTTCAGAAAAAAGAAAAATTGGGTTGTTGTTTATCACCTTACAATGATACTTCATACATTTAGAATTAAATGTTTCATTTTTACTTTAACAAATTTTATTTTAGAGTTTAACTAAGTTCATCTTGAATGTAACAATATTATTTCCTTTGTAAAATTTTTACTAATTTAGGAAATGAGTGATAATACACTAAATCTTCTTATATGTCATGCATATTTGATGGATAGTTTGATAGATTTCTATTGATTCTGGATATATTTTGATCTATTTTACAAATTTAAAATGGATTGCATCATTGAGCAGAAATCGATTAAAAAGGTCAAAAATGTTGAAACCTCGATCGTGGGCTATGCTCGAGGGATAAGAGTCATGACTAGAAAGATGTGAGACAAAGTCAAATTTTAAAAAAAGAGTCAGATTTGGACTTGACCATCCTAAATCTTCAAAAGCTTTTAGAATCCATGAAAATATGTAAAGAATATTAAGATGGGAGTCAAGACAATCAAGAAGATATTTGGAAGAAGGATTCTTAGAGTTGTAAACTTGGAAAGAATAGAATTTTAGTTAAAAGTCTTCTATTTAAACCAATAGGGTTTTTGTTATTTATCATCTCTTGTTTTAGCTTTAATTCAGAGTTTTCAAATATCATGAGCAGTTTAGCTCTTTAGTTTTGGTTGTTTAGTTAAGTTCCACCTTGAAGATTGTGAGACTCATCTTTTTTATTTTGATTTTATACACATTTTGGTATTCATATTACTTCCAATTTAATTTAATTACTACTTCTACCATTCTTTCAATCGCATTCATTGATTTGCATGTGTTTTAATAGTATACCGTTAGTGTTTGAGTCTCTATTGTTATTATTTAGAATCATCACTTATTAGCAATTAGGATTAATTTCTTAAGAAGTAATTGATCAAATTTGAACATTCATATGCGCGAGTTTTGTTAATTTGAGATAGGTTTTTCTAGAGTTTTATTGCAACTAATATCTTGAATCTTCGTAAGTATTTCTAGGGGTTGTTTATTAGTTAGGGACTAATTAGTGAGCATTCTCATAATTAGTCTTAGTTTTGAAAAATTGGTAAATTTAAACATTCCAATTTAACTACAACTCTCTTGCCTTTTTTTTTTTTTTTTTCTGTTGTGTATATTTTAATTATTTGTATCAATGAACTTGGAATTAATTGTGATGTTAATTAGCTCACCTTAAAAGCTAAATAGCTAGTTCCCTTAATTTCTTTGAAACCTTACTTCTCAAAGAAACAATAAGAAAATCCTTACCTTCTTGTGCTGAAGGTCGTTCCTTGTTTCTGAAGGTAGGGGTTGATCAGGTTGTTTGCAACCCCCTTGATCTCGAGGTAGTTGTGTTTCCCTTTGAGATGGAGCAGGACTACACCCTGTCGACATGTAATCTCTCCTGTCCGAGATTCTTTCCAAGGTAACCACCATGAGTTCCAAGAGGTCGGTTGGAATGGACACCTGACTTCCCCCTGATCTTTGTGGTCTGGGGGTTATTGCCATTGTCATTTTGGCGAGCGCCCAGGTGGATGGTCCACCAGGACCCTTTGATATGATCCAGATCGTGACGGTATTGGCTGTTCTTGCTGATCGATCGACCAAGTATTGCTGTTATCTTCCATCGAGATCGTGTCTTTTGGCATTGCTTCTCCAGTGTGCAATTGTGTTCAACCAGGTGGTCTAACATGCCTTGGTGGATGAACATGGGTTGGTTGCAATCCAATCATCACAGTTTTTGTTTTTGTTTTTTTTGTTTTTTTTAATGTGTATGGAAGAAAGCTAGGCTTAGAATGTTCTCCCGACAGATGGCACCAGAAGCTACGGAGCTCGAAAATGATCTTTGGGACATCCCGAACTATGATGGTGCCCGTAATCACAACCAGAAAGGAAAAATTAGATCACTGGAGTGGGCTGTCCCCCTGAGGATAACTCCGATGACTAAGTCAGTATTTTGAGAGAGTAATCTGTTATTAATTTTGCTTAATCTGTCCGTGAATAGTGTGTGATTCGATAATAGATACTGAATAATATGTTACCTTGTTGGTAGTGACTCTTCTATTACGTGAAGGTAGGCAATTAAGATAATTGTGAGATCATATCCCGCCAATTCCTCCTGGAATTGTGGAATTTCCCTAAGTTGGGATACCTTGTCATGCACGTCTCCGGTCGAAGGCTATAAGCTCATTAACTACTTTTAAACCAACTTTGTGACCAACTTGTGAATGCCGAAAGTCTCAACTATTCCTTTTAGAAGGCCGTGATTAGTGATTATAGGTTCATAGATTGTGTTAAGAGTCATAGACATTTAGTCGTGGTATGGAAGATATATGAGATAGATTGAAACTCATTGGGTCGAAGGTTGCGGTTCAGTGAGAGCTCTCCTAAGCTCATTTTAAGGTTGGTGACCTGGAAGGTTGGTGGGAAGAAGGTCGCTATCCACCATTCCTCTTGTGATTCGTACTTTTAGATATTCGGATCGGTACTTGGGTCCCTTCGGGTTGGTCCATCCGGATCATGCCCCATTTCTCCCACAAAAAATAATCTAATTAGATCAATTGCAAAATTAAAAGTCCATTAATTAGTGAGAAACATTAATCATTTCATACTTTAATTTCGGAAAATACATATACGATAACCACATATGTAGACTACTTGAATTATAAGAAAATTACATATATAAGCCTAGTTTTCCTCTTTCTCTCGCAACAATTGCAATGAAATAAAGAAAAAAGAAAAGCAAAATATATAAATATTTGAGAAGTTTTTATATATTTAAATTAATTAAACATAACGTTTCAAGAAAGCCCCCATGCGAGTGTATTGAACTTCTGGATAAAGCAGAAAAGCCTCTTCACCATCTTCCCCTATTTCGAAGTTTGTCAAACATCCATCATAGAAGACATGATAAAAATGACCAATTGGAACAGCTTTAGCATAGTCCGCTTCTCCAGCATTAACAACAAGTGTTTCAATCAATATTACTACTTACAAAAATAGATACTCTCTCCCTCTGTCGGGAATTGAATATTCATATTTTCATTTTGATTTGTCTGAAAATAAATGTCTCATCTCCTAAATTAATTAAATTTTTTTTAAGAAATTGATATTATTAAGTGTAACATGAAATAAGTCTACTTATTTCTTAAAATTTATGCAAGTCAAAAAGGGATATTCAATTCTGGACCGAGAGGGAGTAGTATACCATATTAATTAGGGGGATTTTCATTTCTACTCAAATTGAATAGAAAGATTTCTATTTTACCCAAATCTGTACCACATTTCATAATTTATCCAAGTCTAAAACTATTTTTTCACTCTGTATCCATTTTGACTTTTTCCTTTTAAAATTAAGGACAAAACTAACCTTTATTCACTTTTAACATGTAGTTACTATATTGTGCTCAACATTCAAAACACCCCAACTACCATTGCACGATTGCAAAACCAAATTGAAGACAATATAGTTACTGCATCATTGATTTCCCTGGTGAAAGTTGAACTTGAAACAAACCCATTCTCCCCGTTGAAGGAAAAAAAAAAAAAGTTGGCCGTTGTGTTTGAGTTTTTGAGAGGAGTTGGTTTGTTTCTTCATAAGGTCAAGCCAGCATCGTTTAGCCAACTTTGAGTTCAGTTTATTTTTCTCTTTTTCTATTATGGTGATTGATACTTGTGTTTTGATTCCAAATTGTCTCTGAGTTTTGCTAGTCGTCGTTTGGCCAACTTTTTTTTGCTATGTTTTGTTGTTTGTTTGGTATAAGGAAGGAGAGAAAGGAAGTAGCATATGTTTAGTGTTTGAAGTATCGGCCGACCTTCAAGTCCCAATTTTTTTTGGTTCAACTGACCTTCTGGTGGATAATTTCAACCTTTGAAGGATTAAATCGACCTTCAAAGGATTAAATCAAACTTCAATATATATATATTTTTTTGAGTTCAAAAGACTTTCCAAAAGGTCAATTAGACCTTCAAAGGGATTATATCGATCTTCCATATGGTCATCTCAACCTTCAAGCCTTTTTTTTTTTTCCAGTCCTTTTTCTTAAAAAAAAATAAATATTTTGACCCTTTTTTATCTACCTTTTTTTTTTATTAAGAAATTTCTCTCCTTTTCTTTCTAGTATTGCTTGTACATTTTCCTGAATTTATTTTTCTTTGGATTCTTGTAGAAATGGATTACATCCGAATTGTTCTTCATGATAGTTCTCTGAGTGGAAGGGCATGTCCAGTAGTAGTTCCAAACAACATCAGTTATGAAGATTTTAAGAGAACTATGGCAGGCTGCATGAAGATTGATTTAAACTAATTCGACATACAAATCTCAATTGCATTCAGATTATCAGATGGAAGTACCAAATTAATAGAAATTGAAGATATATACAGGATCTTGTATTTGAAGGGGGAAACTAATCCTAAAATGGTGGTCTTTAACAAAATTGAAAGATTACATTAGTGTGGTGGTGATCATGTAAAGCATGATTTTGTTAATGCATATGAAAGGAATTCGGATGGCATATTCCCACTTCTAAATGATGAACCTGGGCCATCCAGAAATATTCGCACCGATATTGCTGATGATGATGATTACGAAGAAGAATATTTCTACAGTGTTGATGATGAGTCCTCGTGAACTTCGACGACGGGGTCAGACACTTAGTTCCTTTTGAACAATTTTTACCGGACCCTTCTACTCAATTCACAGGCATGGACTTGGGAGATGGCAATGGTGCTTTATTCTGAAGATGAAACTATTCCACTTGTAGATTCGATAGGGAATTATTCAATTTTTGACAGTAAGGATGAATTAACGACAATAGTTGGTCAATATTCACTCGATAATCGATTTTCCTACCACTTGGTGCATTTGGATAAGACAAGATTCGAGGTGCGAAGCAAGAACGAAAAAGATTGCACCTTCATGATACCTGCACAGTGTAGAACTGGATACCAGATGTGGGTGATTCACAAGTTTGTCCCGACTCACATTTGCATTCAAATTGTACAGCAAAGCCAAAACAGGGATGTAAGTGCATCAACAATTGGTCGTTTGTACGTTGGTAAAATCATCGGTAAGAATCACACCCCCAAAAATGTGATTCAAGACATGACAGGGAATTATAGTGTGAAGCTAGGATACTCCAAAGCTTGGAGATCTTTGCAGTGTGCCAAGGACATAGCTTATGGAACTCTAGCGGACTCATTTAGACAGCTTCCATCATACTTCTACCTCTTGGAGCGTACAATGCCTGGCTCAGTGACCAGCATAGCATTACCGGAGGAGTATTTTGTCAGGTCATTTTGTGCATTTGATCCTTCAATTGAGGGTTTCAAATACATGAGACCCGTCATTATTATAGATGCAACATACTTGAAAGGTGCACACGAGAGCAAAATTTACACAGCCGTCTGTGCGGATGCAAGCGGACAAACTTTTCCCCTTGCATTTGGATTCGGAGAAGATTAGGGCAATGATTCAGGAGGGCTGTTCTTAAGAAGACTAAGAGCTGTATATGGATCACCCAATGATTTGGTAATTATATCCGATCGACACAAAGGTATACTACATGTAGTGAGAAAAGTGTATCTCGAGGCTCCACATGCCTTTCTTTGTTTCGACATTTGAAGGAAAACTTAAAGACAAAGTCCAGAGATAATTGTGGTGCAGTGATTTTCAAAAGTGCTGCATATGCCTATGATAAGCAAAAATGCGACCACTACCTTGGGGAGGTTCAACATATACATCCTAAGGTTCATCGGTGGTTGGATGTTGAGGTAGGGCGAT